>JASAND010017747.1:0-34276 GCA_030248195.1 Trissonchulus latispiculum
TTATGGGGCGCTCTCCGAGCTGCCCCATGATACAGATTCATTTTATGCGCTATACTGTATATAATTCTGTTTTTTCGCCCGAACTTTTTGCGGGCCGGGGCGCAGTGCCCCAAATTTTTTTGTGTAATTTGGAAAAAATTGCGCCACACCTATATGATTTTTATCGTAAAAACTAAAGGTCGGGGGAAAACCAAGGTAGTCACTTCTCGGACTCTGCAGAACAACTCAGTGGAGCAATCCGGCTATGAATTATTTTCCTATCAAGCCCTGTCTAGACTGTCATTTTGGTATATAAATAAATTGCCTCCGTAGGTCCTGCCGTTAAAGTACGTAATTAACGGATAATTAGCGGAGGTAAAAAACCAATGGCGGGAAAAAACCAACCCCAATATTCGGCCAAGGCAACTCATATTAGCGATTTTATGCATGCAACAGGTAAAATCGGCGTCGCTGACTTCATATATAAAGTTTTTTCAAAATCTACCCTCAAAACCCTATTTTTACGGGCACTTTAGAGTTCTGGGGGGAGGTCCGAATCCTGGGGGGGCGACCCAAGTCTGGGGGAGGAACCAATTTCGGGGGGGGGGGCGCCCCCGTCCAGCCCCCCCGTAGGAAAAAGCCAGAGATATATATATATACAAGTAACAACAATGCTCCGCACAAAAGGGTATATATAATATAATATGTAGCCATGGGGGGAAAACCCCACATTTTCGGATTTTGGTTGGAACTTTTTTATTATAAGGACTAGATGAGAACTTTATATACCGTCGTATATACTTGGCGTACTTAGATCTTTCTTTTAAGCCCATGTGCACTTCTCTAGGTTGTACCGTTAGGACGGTATAATGCAAAAAGTAGCGGGGGGAACCCAATGGGGGAAAAACCCACCCCTCACAAGTCTCAAAAATTGTCGTAGCGCCATTCTGACACTTCCGGTGTAAAATTCAACTCTTTTTAGCTAGTATATATAAATCAAAAAACCAGATCTAGGGTATATACGTACCTTTTTGAATCTTGAGATTTCATGTGCCATTAAATGCAGCATCCTACGGACAGGTTTCATAAAGTTTAACACATAAACATAGGGCAATTTTTGAAAAATGCTACAAACGATGTAATTTGATAAAACTTATTAGTCTATCGTGTATATAGACTGGCTTCTTCCTAGGCAAAAATTTCTGGGGTGGAGGGAAGTCTCGGGGGTCCGCCCCAGGTCTGGGGGGGGGAAATTTTCCGAAAAATGCCGAAAAATATTTGCTGCTGAGCTAAAAAATTAACTATTTTTAACTTAAATTTAAGCTTAAAATAGCTAAAAAATGCATAAAAATAGGTAAAAATCCATTTTTCAAAATTTACAATCAAACCCCATTTTTCCGGGCACTGTGGAGTTCTGGGGGGGGGGGGAGGCCCGAATCCTTTGGGGGGGGGGGGGAAGGCCCGAAACCTGGGGGGCGATTTTGGGGGGGGCGCCCCAAGTCTGGGGGGCAACGAATTTCTGGGAGGGCCCCCTACCCCCTGTAGGAAAAAGCCAGATAGAGAATGGTTTATTATGTTCAATTGGCTGTTCAATTGGACCTGTCCAGGGTCCTCCAGTTCCGAAATGACACTTTCAGAGATTTTGGCCATTATAGCTAGCAAGGGAGGCAAAATTATCCAAATCTGACACCACAGAATGATGCAGCGTCCTCGGTAGTGCCGTGCTATTGTGTCGAATTGTTTCCCGGTTTGGTTGTTAAAACATTTTTCAAAAAAATTGGGTGGGTTTTCACCACCAAGTGGAAGTTTTCCCTTTGGGGGGGAGCCCACCCGCCTCCTGGAACAAGGGTTGGAGAAGTTGGAGCTATGAGCTCCAAAACATAGCAGCAGAAAGCGCGACTCTTTCTTACCTAAAGATCACGTGTGCAAAGATCAATTCATTTGGTTCAATCCTGCTCATTTTATGACATTATGAAAATGACACCTTCTTTTTGGTCCAACCAAGCCAAAATTTTGCAAATTTTGCGATGTAACTTTTGACTGGGTTGAGCTAGAAAAGTTTTGCAAATATCTGCAATGACGACACAGCAAACATTAGATCGATCCGCTGCACCGTTACGTAGTCTGGCACATTGTCAAATGTGGCGGGGGAAAACCCATTTTGGGGGGAAAATCCAACCAATTTTTTTTGAAAAATTCTTTAACAACCAAACAGGGAAAGAATTCGACACTATAGTACGGTACTATCGAGGAAGCTGCATCATGATACGATGTCAGATTTGGATAATTTTGTTTCTGATTGATGTTTTGGTAATCTAGCTAGCTATGGGCCAAAAACCCTGAAAGTGCCATTTCGGTACTGAAGGACCCAGAACAGGTCAAATTGTGGATTTTATATAACAGCCAATTGAAGGTTAAAACCATCCTCTACACGATAGACTAACAAGTTTTATCAAATTATATACATCGCTTCTATCATTTTTCAAAAATTGCCCTACGTATGTTTACTTTATGAAATCTGTCCGTTTGATGCTGCATTTTCAATGGCAAATGAAAACTCAAAAAAGGTACCTAGATCGGATTTTTTGATTTATACGAGCTAAAAAAGAGTTGAGTTTTACACCGGAAGTGTCAGAATAGCGCTACGATAATTTTTGAGGCCTGCGAGGGGTGGGTTTTTCCCCTGCTACTTTTTGCATTATACCCTAACGGTACAACCTAGAGAAGTGCAAATGGGCTTAAAAGAAAGATCTAAGTATATATACAAGTACAGTGGTATATGAAGTTCTCATCTAGCCCTTATAATTAAACAGTTCCAGCCAAAATCCGAAAATGTGGGTTTTCCCCCATGGGCCCAGGAGCGGATCCAGGGGGGGGGGGCGGCCACCCCCTCCCCGTCGCGATTCGAAGGTAGGAAAAATTAAGAAGAGAAAGAGGAAAAAGGGCAAAAAACCAAAAAATTTCGCGCCTTCGGCGCGAATCTTCTGCATTTTAACCGCATATTCATTGCATTTGTGAAGAAAAAGCTTGAAATGCATCCGATTTTTCGAAGAAAATTACTATTTTTGCCTAAAAATGTCAAGAATTTTAAAAAATATGTTCAGTGCTTCAGTATAAAAAGAATTAAAAATCCGAATACCGATTTTATTGCAAAAACAAAAAATTTCTTCAACTTCTGGGGGGCTCCGCCCCCGGGCCCCCGCTGGAAACATTTTACCGCCCCCCCGTCACGAAATCCTGGATCCGCCAGTGCATGGGCCATGGATATACCTGATCATAGGTGTTAGGTAGGAGGGGCTGTTGGGGGGGGGGGGGGCCCAGCTTAGCATCTTTTCTCCCCCCCCCCCCAAAATTTTTTAAAGGGAACGTCCCTCCCAGGGGGGGGGGGAAACGTCCATAGGTGTACCTTGAGAAAAAGGTGGGGGTGGGAGTAGCCATAGGTGTAATTTGGGGAGGGAGGTAACCGTAACACCCCCCCCAGCCATTGTTCCAAACACCCCAGAAATTTTTGGGGGCCCCCACCCCAACTGGGGGGGGTAGTCGCGCCGAAGGCGAGAAAAATTGGGCAAAAATTGGGTATTTTTAGGGTACATTTTGCATCATTTTTCAAAAAATCCAAATTTTTGGCTTAAAATGTTTATTATCGCGAGAAATACACGTTTATAACGGTTGTACGGACTTCTAAACTCAACATTGACCTCATAGGGCAAAACATCTGGGAGGGGGGGGGGGTGTTCACGACAGAGGGTGGGGGAGCCCCCCTAAATTTTCGATGCCATTTTTGCCAAAAATCTGGGGGTGTAGCAAAAATCTGAAAATCTGGGGGGGTCGCCAAAATTTGTCATTACCTTAACACATCTACGATTGACCTTATTCTGGGGCCCGTTGCATAAAAGGTATTACTAATAAATTATTAGTGATTAGTTGATTAGTGTAGGAGTTTGATTGAAAATAACTAACGTTGTGGAAGAGCCTGATTGATATTCCTGGGCTTATTCTACTGGGGGGGGGGCGGGGCCTCACCCCCCCCCATAAACACCCTCCCCCCCCCCAAAAAATCGTTCCCCCCCCCCAAAAATCGCCCCCCCAAAAAAGTGGGTGCCCCTTTTGGTACCAACTTTTGCCCTGAAAAAATCGCTCAGAAGGCCACTTCGCCGGAGATTTTAGTCGATTTTTCCCTATTTAAGCACTAAATCCGCTTATTTTTGGCGATTGCTATAAAAATAGCGCAATTTTTAGCATGTTTTTAGAAAAATTTTGAAAAATTTCCGCCCCCCCCCAAAAATGACTCGCCCCCCGAGGGCCCCCCCCAAAGAGCCCCCCCAAGAAAAAATCCCTAGAATAAGCCCAGTATTCTATATGTCGTTTTGTAGCTGTTGAGATGATCCAACGAACTATATATTCTAAATTTGTGTAAAATCAAAATTTGTACTGAGCCAAAGGTATAGCCTTAAAAAATAGCGTTTTTTCTGATATTTGTGATCAAAACTATTGAGTTGCAAAAAATTGTTGAAAGTTTTGGCTATTTTTGAATTCATCACTTAATCATCTAAAAAATCATACTGAAAACACCAAAATTTGTTGGTTCAATTAATAGCTTTGCTCATTAATACCGCGGCACTGATCAACTAATCACTAATAATTTATTAGCAATACCTTTTATGCAACGGGCCCCAGGACTCAGAAACATGTTGGCAATCAAGTTTCCGGGTTTAGAAACAGTCTAATCTTAAAATTACTTAATGATTTCATGTTTTTCGGCATTAGCAATGACTGAAAATGCAATTTTTGGCATAAAAATAGAAAACTTTTTTGGGGAAGGTCGTGGGGGGTTTGGGGGCATAGTTTCCATAGCGGGGGGAACCCCTCTCCTCCCTACACTACCTCAACTGGCTCAACTACTCCCCCTTCCCCCAAATTCGATTTTTCCGGACCCCACCCTGACCCCACCCACCCTAATTTTGGCTATCCCCATAGGTGTAACGGGGATTTGGGTTGGGGGGCCCTCCCCCGGAATTTTGTAGGGGCCCCCTTTTTAGACCCCCCCCCCAAGCATAGTTTCCCTGGAACTTTGGGGGTGGGGGGGGGTAAATCTGGGCCGACCTCCGAAATGTGATGGGGGGTACCCCCCAACCCCCCCCCCCAAATTCGGACCTCAGAAATTTCGAAAAATGGCCAAAAATGCAAAATTTTCTGTAATTTAGCCCTTTTTTCATCAAAATGAGGCTGGTTTTTATTGTTTTAGGCGTTTTTGCACCGTTTTAAAGTGATTTTAGGTCAAAATTTTAGAAAAATTTTTCAGAAAATGAACATTTTTCGGCCAAATTTAGCTTTTTGGCTCCAAAAATCGTTGGGGGCGGTGTTCGGTTCGGGGGGGGGGGTAGCCAAAAGTGGGGGAGGGATAGTCAAAAAATCTGGGGGGGCAAAAAGTTGGTCAAAAATTTGGGGGGGGGGGATAAAAAATTGGGGGGGTCAAAAATTTTGGGGGGGAGGGTTGGGGGGGTCATTGGTCACCAGAGGGGGACCCCACTCAAAAAAGTTGGGAGGAGCCCCCCACTCCAAATCTCCGTTACACCTATGCGTCACCGCCTAGGGAGGAGCATGGAGAGAAAATTCCCCAAAAGTCCCCCCCAAAACGGGGTTCACCCCAAACCTCCCCCCCATGACTCCTATGATTCCCCCACCAAAATAACAAATTTTGGCAACCCCCAACCACAGATTTTTGGCCAAAAATGGCAAAAAATTGAAATTTTAAGGGGTTTTGGCCATTTTTGGCGGACGCCCCTCCCCCACTCTCTGTCGGAACCCGCCCCCCCCCCAACGTTTTTGCCCAGCCACACCTGTGGGGGCGGGCTCCGGAAAAATGAAATTTGGAATGAAAGATGGAAAAATGAAATTTGGAATGAAAGATGGAAAAATGAAAGAATTTTCGTCAAGAATTTAAGGAAAAAATTGTGATTTTGCTAAAAACACCATCTACATGTTACAACCAAAAATTGGCAACAAAAATTGCCGCTCATAAGCTGTACCTAGAGAAAAAGTTGTCGGAGAGGGTAGCCGAAATTAGGGTGGCTGGGTGGTGTCAGCCGGTTGGGGTGGGGTCCGGAAAAATCTAATTTGGAAATTTTGAGGGTTGGGTCTGGAAAACTTGGGTGGGTGGGCTCTGGGATTTGGCCATTTGGGGGTGGGGACCATAGGTGTGTTAGGGGGGGTGGGCGGGGGGACCCCTTCCCCCAAATGGAGGGGTCGCCAACCCCCCCCTAAAAAATTTTTGCTACCCCTCCCCCCAAATCGGCCGTCGGCCGACCCCCCCCCCTAAACATTTTCAAACCCCTACCTAAATTTTTTGAAAATTTTTAGCTGAAAATTCGAAATTTTTCGAAAAATTGATAAAAATAAGCCAAAAATTTCTAAAATTCGCTTCATAACGCTAAAAATCGCTAAAAATAGCTGAAAATTGAGAAAATTTTTCAGTTTTTTGGAGAAAAACCGATTTTTCGCCGACCCCCCCTCGAAAAATTTTCTTACCCCTCCCCCCAAATTGACTTTTGGCGACCCCCCCTCCCCCTTTTTTCGTCTAACCCCCCCTCCCTCCCTACTTTTTTCGAACCCCCTCCCCCACTTTTTTCGCCAGCCACAACTATGGTGGGGACTGGGGTCAGCCTCCAAAATTTCAAGGGTGGGGTCGGCACTTTTCCATTTGGGGGGAGGGTCCCCCCCCAGGTACACCTGCCGCTTCGGTAACTTTTTCGAGAAAAATTGAATTTGTGTAAAAATCTTTCCAAGTTTTCCTAATTTTAAGCTAAATTTTGAAAATGAGGGTGGGGTCTTGCAAATTTTTGTGCGTGGGGTCTGGGTTTTGTCCATTTCGGGGATGGGGTCTGCCTCCAAAATTTCGAGGGTGGGGTCGGGACTTGTCCGTCCATTTGGGGGAGGGGTTCCCTCCAGTCCAGATATGTGCAGGAGGGGAACTTTTGTGGAGGTGAAGGGCGGTTATAAGGACTAGATGAGAACTTTATATACCGTCGTACTTGGCGTACTTAGATCTTTCTTTTAAGCCAATGTGCACTTCTCTAGGTTGTACCGTTAGGACGGTATAATGCAAAAAGTAGCGGGGAGAACCCAATGGGGGAAAAACCCACCCCTCACAAGTCTCAAAAATTGTCGTAGCGCCATTCTGACACTTCCGGTGTAAAATTCAACTCTTTTTAGCTAGTATAAATCAAAAAACCCGATCTAGTGTATATACGTACCTTTTTGAATTTTGAGATTTCATGTGCCATTAAATGCAGCATCCTACGGACAGGTTTCATAAAGTTTAACACATAAACGTAGGGCAATTTTTGAAAAATGCTACAAACGATGTAATTTGATAAAACTTATTAGTCTATCGTGTATATAGACTGGCTTCTTCCTAGGCAAAGATTTCTGGGGGGGGGGGAAGTCTGGGGGTCCCCCCCCAGGTCTGGGGGGGGGAAAAAAATTTTCCGAAAAATGCCTAAAAATAGCTATTTTTTGCTGCTGAGCTAAAAAATTAACTATTTTTAACTTAAATTTAAGCTTAAAACAGTTAAAAAATGCATAAAAATAGGTAAAAATCCGGCGAAGCCGGAAACATTTTTCAAAATTTACAATCAAACCCCATTTTTCCGGGCACTTTGGAGTTCTGGGGGGGAGTCCCGAATCCTTTGGGGGGCGAAGGCTCGAATCCTGGGGGGGGAAGGCCCGAAACCTGGGGGGGGCGACCCAAGTCTGGGGGGGGCAACGAATTTCTGTGAGGGCCCCCTACCCCCCCCCCCCCTGTAGGAAAAAGCCAGATAGAGAATGGTTTATTATGTTCAATTGGCTGTTCAATTGGACCTGTCCAGGGTCCTCCAGTTCCGAAATGACACTTTCAGAGATTTTGGCCATTATAGCTAGCAAGGGAGGCAAAATTATCCAAATCTGACACCACAGGATGATGCAGCGTCCTCGGTAGTGCCGTGCTATTGTGTCGAATTGTTTCCCGGTTTGGTTGTTAAAACATTTTTCAAAAAAATTGGGTGGGTTTTCACCACCAAGTGGAACTTTTCCCTTTGGGGGGGGGGAGCCCACCCGCCTCCTGGAACAAGGGTTGGAGAAGTTGGAGCTATGAGCTCCAAAACATAGCAGCAGAAAGCGCGACTCTTTCTTACCTAAAGATCACGTGTGCAAAGATCAATTCATTTGGTTCAATCCTGCTCATTTTATGACATTATGAAAAATGACACCTTCTTTTTGGTCCAACCAAGCCAAAATTTTGCAAATTTTGCGATGTAACTTTTGACTGGGTTGAGCTAGAAAAGTTTTGCAAATATCTGCAGTGACGACACAGCAAACATTAGATCGATCCGCTGCACCGTACGTAGTCTGGCACATTGTCAAATGTGGCGGGGAAAACCCATTTTGGGGGGAAAATCCAACCAATTTTTTTTGAAAAATTCTTTAACAACCAAACAGGGAAAGAATTCGACACTATAGTACGGTACTATCGAGGAAGCTGCATCATGATACGATGTCAGATTTGGATAATTTTGTTTCTGATTGATGTTTTGGTAATCTAGCTAGCTATGGGCCAAAAACCCTGAAAGTGCCATTTCGGTACTGAAGGACCCAGAACAGGTCAAATTGTGGATAAGATAAGATAAGATAAGATTTATTAGCATAAGCAACAGTTAGACAAAATAAATCATTATATACGTATATATGTAATTTATCGCTTTAAATTGTGGTTTCATCATTAGTATTGTTCAAAGTTCTTTAAGTTCAGGTTGAGTAGAACGATGATTCAAAGAGCAGCAGCTGGTGGTTTGGGGTTTGATAATTTTCAAGGAGTGATGTATCCATCTTTATCAGCTTTCTCTCTAAGACAAGAAAGAAGAGACAACAAAGAGGAATTTAACAAGTGTTTTAACGAAAACATAATTTAAGAAAAAACGGTTGGATAAGATTTGATTAGTACTAATCTCACTAATTTAACCTAGTAGTAATTTCAGCTAATAGTTTGCATATGCAGGGGGATGAACCTTAATTAAGGCCTTGATGCACCCCCCTAGTGGTTACTGGTCAAAGCTGTATTGGGTCATAAATAATTGCATTTACAAAAGGGTAGTAAATTTACATAATTAAGTCGTTTCTCAAACGTTTGTAAATTTGCAGAATTTACAGTATCTAAGGGTAATGAGTTCCACAGACGGACAACTCGAGAGGCAAAAAAGGTGAATCTGTAGTTCGATCTTACAATTGGTTGACGTAATCTTAGTTGTCTGTTATTTCTTAGATCTACATTAGGAGCATATTCAAAGAAATCAGTAAAATTTAAATCGATTTTGTTATGAACTATTTGATAAGTTAATTTTAGATCAGCAATTAGTCGGCGTGATTCTAAAGGTTGTAAGCCAAGTCTGTCTAATCGTTCTTTATAATTTAGATGACGTATACCCTGAATTTGCCTTGTTATGGTTTTTTGGATTCTTTCAATTTTATCTATAAGACCTACTTGGTGAGGGTTCCAAACTGGAGACGCATATTCTAAATGAGGACGTACAAAGCTTACGTACAACTTAATCAAAATATCTTGATTTCTTGATTCAAACGATCTCAAAATTTGACCTAAAACCTGCCTAGCCTTTTTAGTTATTGTTTCAACATGTTTTTTAAATTTCAAGTCTTCTGTTATCCACACACCCAAATCCTTTACTGACGTAACATGAGGTAAATTGATATCATTTAAAGTTAAGTTAATATCGAAGCCTGGGTTACCGAGTGTTAAAATGACACATTTAGGTACAGAAAACTGAAGTTGACACTCGATTGCCCACGCGTGTAGTCTGTTTAAATCGTTTTGTATATTTTGAACGTCAGTTGGATTTTGGACTGTGAAGAATAACTTAGCATCATCAACAAAAATTTTAATGCTGGAATTCAATAAAAGCTTAGTTACATCATTAACATAGATTAAGAATAAAATTGGTCCTAAAACTGAACCTTGAGGGACACCACTAATTACTGGTGTCCAATCAGAAAACGACTCGTTGATTTTTACTCTTTGTAATCTGGTGGTAAGAAAACGTTCAAACCATTTTAGAGTGGATCCCGTTATTCCTATGTGTTCCAGTTTCTGTAACAGTTTATTATGGGGTATTGTATCAAATGCTTTAGTTATATCTAAATATATTACAATTTTACTTTTTTTCGAATCCAGTACTTTGGTCCAATCGTTTAGACACTCTAAAAGTTGGGTAACAGTTGAGCGCTTACTGAGGCCACCATGTTGATGCGGCGACAGTATATTATTTAGGCTGAGATGGTTAAATAATTTCGGTTTCACTGTCTTCTCAAAGGTTCTCATTGCGGGGGATGTGAGACTGATGGGTCTATAGTTCTCCGATAGGTTTTTATTCCCTTTTTTAAATATAGGAGTGATATTAGCATTTAGCCAATCACGTGGAAAAGTACATGTTAGGAGGGATATATTAAAAAGTAGAGCAAGAATTGGGCTTATTTCTTTCTTAACTCGTTTTAATACAATTGGAGGTATAAGATCGGGGCCTACAGAACTTTTATTATCAAAACTATTTATAGCTTTTTCAACTTCATTATTTAATACTAATAGTATATATACTATAATAATAATACTATACTAATACTATAATATACTAATAGTAATTATTGGCAATGGCATAGGTAATACATTTTGATAAAAAATCGTGACAGGTGAGTTATCATCAACAGTAAAAACAGCAGCAAATTTATCATTCAGGTGATGTGCTTTTTCATCATCACTTTCTATTACATTGTTTTGATGAAGTAGACTGGGAATATCATCATTTCGTTTGTTTAAACGTTTATTTTTGTATGACCAATATTTTCGAACATTAGGGTTTTGACTGATTGCTTGTTCACTTTGTAGTGTAATTCTTTTTTGTTTGTGGAATTTTTTTAAAGGGATTTTCATTTTTTTTTTATTTTTTTTGTTTTGGTTTTTTTTTCTTTTGGGGGGAGGGTTGTGGGGGATTTTTTTTGTGGGTGGGAGGAGTATGTTGGGGGAGAAAAAGGTGTGAGGAAACTCTTTGGGGGGGTTGGGGAAAAATGTTGTTTTTTTGTTTTTTTGGGGAAATATTTTTTTTTTAATTGTGGGTTTTCTCTTTTTTATAGTACGGGATGAAATTGTGTTGTTTATATATTTATATTTTTTGTGTAGAGTATTTGTTTTTGTTGGGAGAATAATTTTTGGGGGTATGGTTGGGGGGGGGGGTTTTTTTTTGTATGGTGGGGAGAAAAGAGGGGGGGTGGGGGTTTTTGTTTGTGGGGGGGGGGGGGGGAAAAAAGGGGGGGGGTGGGGTGGTGGGGGGGGGGATGGGTAGCTGTTGGAAGACGACCATCCATCGGATAATTTGCCCCTGTGAGACCTTCAGATCGACGCCCTTAGTTTGATTTTTCAGCTTGTGTAGTTCAAGAAATGATGGATTATTTGATTTTTGCAAAAATGACAAGATTTCGACGCCAAAACAAGAAAATCGGCTATATTGCACGCTAGAGAAAAGATAGAAAGTTGCTTTAAAAAACAAAAATGTGAAGCTCAACGAGATCTTTCAAATGAATATAGTCATAACTGTATAGCGGCCTCCAAACTTTCAGAAATTGGGAAAAACAGCCCTGATCGGAAATCTCGAATTTTTGAATCGGAATTGCGCGGAGGGTGTTAGAACGCTAAAAGAATGTATTTCGGAAAGTTTTGCCAAATTTCATCCTGATTTGCGCCGCCACCCAACAATTTGTGCCCAAAGGGAATCACCACCTTAAATATTTGCCATAGGAACTCAATATCTAAACTATTTTCAAAAAGAGCAGGCCAATCTGTACTAAGTATAAAGTCTTTAATTGAATCGAAATTACCTCTATTATAAAGAGTGATTTCTTTTATTGGTGAAGCTGGTGATTCATTGCTTGTAATTTCGAAAATGACCATTTGGTGGTCACTATTAGAGAAAGGATCAGTGACTGTAACGTTACTGAATATGTTATGTTTATTAGTTAATAAAAGGTCTAAAATATTGTTTTGACGAGTTGGCTCAATGACGAGTTGAGTTAGGTTAGCAAATCCCGTGAACTCAAGAAATATATCTGATGTTGTATTTACAGGGGCACTGGATTTTATATAACAGCCAATTGAAGGTTAAAACCATCCTCTACACGATAGACTAACAAGTTTTATCAAATTATATACATAGTTTCTATCATTTTTCAAAAATTGCCCTACGTATGAAATCTGTCCAAATTGCTTGCAAATTTTTGGGGTCTGCCTCCAAAATTTCGGGGGTGGGGTCGGGACGGGACTTGTCTTTTTTTGGGGGAGGGGTTCCCTCCAGACATGTGCAGGAGGGGAACTTTTGGGGAGGTGAAGGGCGGTTTTTGATTTTTCCGGTTTTCTACCTTAAAAATCCGGATTCTGGGGGGGGTGAGGGACCCCTCGTCGGGGGGGGGGGGGGGGGGTGAGCTCAGGTCTGGGGGGGTGAAACCCCCCCCCCAAACCCCCCAAGCACACGTATATATGGTTCCCTCCCCCAGGTACACCTATGGTTGTGGTCGTGGAAGGGGGTTTGGAGGTCTAAACAGGGGGCCCGCCCCCAAAATTTCCGGGGTGGGAGGCCCAGCCCAAATCTTTGTTACACTAGCCCGACCCCAAAATCTGTCGACCATTATTTTGGAAAACCGTAAATTTTTGGCCAATTTCGGCACTTTTCACCATAGGCTCGGGCCCCGGGGGGGGCTTGTCCCCAAAAAAATTTTGAGGGGGCTTGTACCTTCAACAAAGATTCTACCTTCAGGGGGGTTCTACCTCAAGAATAAATTTGTAAAATTTTTCGAAAAATTAACGCTTATTTTATTATAATTTGCATTTTTTATCAAAAATTTGCAAACTTTTATAGACAATCTGGCTCAATATTAACCTAAGTTTGGAGTAGAAACATGTCGGCAATCAAGTTTTCGAGTTTAAAACCTTGTCTAATGTTAAAATTACTTCATGGTTGAATGATTTTTGGCATTAGCAATGGCTGAAAATGCTATTTCTGCCATAAAAATAGAAAAATGTTTTGGAAGAGGTTCGGGGCGGGGGTCGTGCATAGTTTCCCTGGAACTTTGGGTCTGGGTGGGGGGGGTAAATCTTGGAAGGTTGATGGTCGACCCAAGAAGTGTCATGGATGTACCCCCCCCAAAGAATTCGGACCTCAGAAATTTCAAAACATGGCCAAAAAATGCAAAATTTCCGGTAATTTAGCCCTTTTTTCTTCAAAATAGGGCCTGTTTTTAAATTTTTAGGCGTTTTTGCACCGTTTAAAAGTGATTTTAAGTCAAAATTTTAGAATATATATAGTCAAGCGGGGAAAAAAAACCCATTTCAATATGCGGGAAAAAAAACCCACCTCCAGTGTAGGCTTACCGGTATGAGCTATATAGGATTTTAATAGCCTATCTTGAAGAGCGTCAAAAATAACCCTAGAGGCTGCATTATTGTTGTTCCCACTGCTTCCCTGCAAATTTTTGGGACTTTGAAATTTTCGAAAATTTTGGTCCGTCCAAGTGCCGAAATTTGGCAAACTTTGGCTGGCCACCCTGAACTACTGGAAAGACCTAGACCAAAGCGGATAGTATGTATGTGTAGGCCATCTGTTGGGCTTCATGATGATATATGCCACACTGCTCTAACCCCTCCGGTGCGACCTGGGGGTGACCTAGAGTTGGCGGGAAAAAAAACCCATCGGCGGGAAAAAAACCCACTTTTCAAAATTTTCAGAAAAAATTGAAACCGTTAACAGGAAAGGTCAAACTAATACATACATTTGTTTAATAGAGCCTATAGATTAAATTGGTATAGGTTTTACCCGGGTTCGTTCTGTTATGGGTGGTCCAGGGGGTCTAAATCGGACATGGTGCCATTTCAAGCCAAAATTTCAATTTTGGCCAAAAATGCTTATTTTTGCCTTAAAATGGGTCTAGTTTGGCTCTAAATACAGGAAAAGGAAAGAAAAAGTTGCAGAAGGTGAGTCCGCAGACTCCCACTGCTAACTTCAACAACAACTCAAAAACATAATATATACGCGTGCAGAAATCTGAGTGTCAGTAAAATAAACTTAGGATCCAAAAAAAAAACCAAGGAATAACAAGTGAAAGCAAACTGAGAATAAAATTCAAAACTACTACCACGTAAACAAAAATGAAATAATAGTAGAATGCACACAAAATGCATAACAAAAAATAATGCTAAATATTTACATAGGGTATAAACAGGCATATATACATAAGTGATGAAGACAATAGACTAAGTTAGTAGTGCATGCGACCGTAACCAGACCATATCCACACACTGTGCGGCTCATCAGTGGTTCAGCGTGGAATACAGTTTTTTTAAAGAAATTTAGAAAAAATAAAGAATTGGCATTGAAAATTGGTTTCGCCGCTGGTCGCCTCAGTCGTGATGTTAAACACAGAAAAACATCTAGATCTCAATTATACAACCATGAATTTATACTTAATTTTAATTTCTTCGAATAGTATGAAACCAGCTCTTTGTATATACGTATATACGTACTTTTTCATCAATCCATTAAAAATTAAAATATAAAACAATTTATGAAACAGGTAATAGACCCATTAAAGGGTGGATAGACCCATTTAAGGGTAGGTAGACCCATTTAAGGGTGTGATAGACCCATTTAAGGGTAGGTAATAGACCCATTAGGGTAAAATGAAACCACATAGAACAAAAAATAAATAAAAATATATATATAACATTTAACATGGCAAAGATTTAAAGTGTTTTTAAAAATATTCACGGTAGTTATATTTAGTTTAGTATATAATTTATAGTACGCAGAGATGATGTTTAATAAAATTCCTAGGATCCAGAAATATTAAAAATATTTCCATAATAAAGCGTAAAATCTACATGTACGGTAAACGTACCAACATCAAGAGGAACGTGGGAGAAAACCTCAAACCGTTCGAACCCCTGGATGTTAATAGAAAAAGAAAAGAAAAAGTTGCAGAAGGTGAGTCCGCAGACTCCCACTGCTAACTTCAACAACAACTCAAAAACATAATATATACGCGTGCAGAAATCTGAGTGTCAGTAAAATAAACTTAGGATCCAAAAAAAAAACCAAGGAATAACAAGTGAAAGCAAACTGAGAATAAAATTCAAAACTACTACCACGTAAACAAAAATGAAATAATAGTAGAATGCACACAAAATGCATAACAAAAAATAATGCTAAATATTTACATAGGGTATAAACAGGCATATATACATAAGTGATGAAGACAATAGACTAAGTTAGTAGTGCATGCGACCGTAACCAGACCATATCCACACACTGTGCGGCTCATCAGTGGTTCAGCGTGGAATACAGTTTTTTTAAAGAAATTTAGAAAAAATAAAGAATTGGCATTGAAAATTGGTTTCGCCGCTGGTCGCCTCAGTCGTGATGTTAAACACAGAAAAACATCTAGATCTCAATTATACAACCATGAATTTATACTTAATTTTAATTTCTTCGAATAGTATGAAACCAGCTCTTTGTATATACGTATATACGTACTTTTTCATCAATCCATTAAAAATTAAAATATAAAACAACAACAAAACACGTTTTCTACACGATAGAATGCTTAAACTGCCAAAAATAAACAATTTTTAAAAATTTCCAAAATTTGCCTATGTTTACGTGTTAAACATACAAAATTTTCAAAATTCAATTTTTTCTGAAAATTTTCAAAAATGTTGGTATTTTTCGATGTAGACCTACTAAAAACAACTCGCTCTTTCGAATGGCACCGTCAAAATTGTTCTGGCACGCTTCCAGCAAAAAATCCGGGTGGGTTTTTTTCCCGCCGATGGGTTTTTTTCCCGCATTGGGTTTTTTTCCCGACACGGAAAACTTTAATTTCTCCATAACGGCAGGGTCTAGGGAGACAAACTATACCTCATTCGAAAGCTTAGGGCAAACCCTAATTAAATATAGTATCAAAGTCGTGCTAACCCAAACCAGTCGAAAGTTCTGGTCCAAGAAAAAAAAGTGGGTTTTTTTCCCGCTTGACTATACTATACAAATATACTTTTTCAAAAAATGACCATTTTGTGGCCAAGCTAAATTTTGGGTCAAAAAATCACTGGGGGTAGCCGAAAGTTGAGGGAGGGTATCTCAAACATTCTGGGAGGCGGTAAAATTGGTAAAAAAATGGGGGGAGTACGTCCCCAAACCCCCCCGCCCCTACCCAAAGGAAACTATGGGGTCGTGGACAAGGTACATACATAGTCCAGCGGGAAAAACACACTTTCTTTCTTGGACCAGAACTTTGGACTGGTTTGGGCAAGCTGCCCTGCAGTTATGTTTTTCAAAATCTATCCTCAGAACCCTATTTTTCCGGGCATTTTAGAGTTCTGGGGGGAGGGGCCCGAATCCTGGGGGGGGGCGACCCAAGTCTGGCCCCCCCCTGTAGGAAAAAGCCAGATTTGAGATTACTCCAAATGTGGTTGTTCGTTGTTGATGCTAAAGCGTTGTACAGTACAGCTAAAAAACTTTATTTTTTGCGAAGTTCGCCCTTTTTGCGAACTTCGCGAACTTCGTGAAATTTCGCCAAATTTGGCGAACTTCGCGAAGAATTTTTCGCGATGTTTCGCGAAGTTTTGTCAGTTAGCTGATTGAGGGGTTTTCTCCATAGTAAAAAGCAAAAAGTTCAGTGGGCAAACAAAATTTCAATTTTGTTTTGATTCAAATCCAAACTTCGCGAATTTTGTGAACTTCTCCAAATTTCGCGAACTTCGCGAATCCTTCGCGAAGTTATCAGTTATAAATAGTGAAAGCCCCGGTAGTCAGTTAGCAACCCTCTTCCAGGAATTTGAGTGTTACGTATCTGGAATGAATGAAAGCAGCATGGAATTTACGTACACAAACAGATACGCTCTAATTAAATCAACTGACATTTTGTTTCAGACCTTTATAATCCGCTACAAGGATTTTTTGGATGAACCCAAACTACTCCTGACTCGCGCAGGAGGAGGAGCAGTACCACCACCCGGTCAGCTACATACAACTATGAATAAGATTATATTACCGTAATCCTATTCAATACTTCGCCGAGCCTCGCAGCTAAAAAATTTGAGCATAACAGAGCTTTCATTGGTGTCCAATTTATGTACACAACGTATGTTACCTAGGACTATTAAAGCAGGCTAGTATAACTGTAAGATCTATCACTATCATAGGGGTCGCGGTAGCGACCCCTATAACGTGGGTGAAAATGGTCGAATGACCGTGTGGCTCGAGCCACGTTCACAGAAGTGGGACGTCGTCCCAGAAATACCCTCCATACCAGACATGTGCAGGAGGGGAAATTTGGGAGGGGGGGTGCAGGGCGGCCGAAGGCCGCCGAAAAACCGGTTTTTTACCGGAAACATCCGGATTCTGGGGGGGGGGGTGAGGGACCCATCTGGGTGGGGGGGTGAGCTCAGGTCAGGGGGAGGGGTGAAAATCCCCCTAAACCCCCCCCAAGCACACGTATATGCTCCATACTCTGTGTTCTATGGCTTGGTTGACTTATTTGCAATGTATTCTTGTGGGAAGTTTTAAAGTTTCGTTCATAAAGCTTTCACATTTTTGCTTAAGTTTTACTGAGAACCTTAAAAATGAAATAGGACAAGAATGCTCCGACGGAGCATGAAAAATGCAATATGGGTGACACTGGGTTTTCAGCGGACAGAGGACTAGGTTTTAAAACGTTAATATGGGAGGGGCAGCCTTCTGCGCAGCCGTCTCCCCCGGGGTCACAACATTCGAAAGCTTTCCCAAAAATCCCCAGGGGATCCCCATGGGGCCTTTTCATGGGGATTCTGTTCACACGACGGGGACTATCCCCTGGGGATGTCTGCTACAGATAACGTGTTGCTTCTATAACATTTTATTACTCCTGTGCAATTTAGAACGAATCTACTGTTTGTAACAATTCGAACAATTGTGTTGCATATACGAATTTGAAAGATCATCAGTGAAAATTGTTTGCAATAAATTACGTAAAAAAATAAATACGCATATATATATCAGTGGCGCAGCCAGGACTTTGTGACGGGGCATGCGGACCTGGGGTATTCAAAATTGGGTCTGTGGTCTCCAAGGTGTTTTTGCTGGGCTTTTATATATATTTTCTGCTGTAGGGGACATAAACGACCTTCCCCTGCCTAAATTCGTTCCACCCCCATTCTACTCCAGCGCCAATATTTTGGGGTGAATTTTTTATACCACAAGCCATTTTTACCATTTTATCGGAGATGCTTTTGATTAATCTGAGAACCTGTGGTGCTAGGGAAGATTTTAATACCTGAATCGATAGAGAGCAGTGCCGGGCACTTACCGCTTCCAGATTGGCCAACATTTGCGAAAGTTAGAGGCTTCAGTCGAAAATCGTTTTTTCCCTGGTCTGACTATGCACCAACATTTTGAATTTTGAAAATTTTGTATGTTTGGAATTTCTGCATTTTGAGCAACCTACCACATGAAAAACGTGTTTTATTGCATTTAAAGCCAAACGGGACCCAGTTTAGTGAAAAATTGGCCATTTTTGACGAAATTGAAAACATTAGGTATATACAGCTTGAAATGGCGCCATGCCAGATTTTGGTTGCCTGGACCGTACATAATGGAAAGAAGCTGGGTAAAGCCTATAAAAATGTAATTTACAGGCTATATATGATTTATTTGGACACGTACGTATATATTAGTGATGGGCACCGGATATTTTTTATATCCGGATATTCGCCTATTTTGCGTTAACGGATATCCCGATATATATATATATCCGGTTATCCGCTTATATATTCCAAACTTAACTTCAAGTTGCGTTCTATTTGCCGAGAGAATCTGCACGAGTCCATTCAATGCGACAATTGCAACATTTGGTGGTGCACCTTATGCATCAACAAACATTCCCCAGGATCACTGACCGGCAGCCTTTATGAAGCCCTTCGAACACTGAATCAGTCATTCAGCTGGAATTGCCCGAACTGTTCACCTTTAACTCAACATTTGTTCTTGGATAGTATAGAGGTGGGGGAAAAACCAAGGTTTTGGACTCTGCAGAACTACTCCGTGGAGCAATCCGGCTATAAATTGTTTTCTTATCAAGCCCTGTCTAGACTGTCATTTCGGTATATAAATCGCCTCTCTAGGTCCTGTCGTTAATTAGTAATTAACGGTTAATTAGCCGGGGTAAAAAACCAATGGTGGGAAAAAACCAACCGATGGAAAAAACCAACCCCAATATTCTTGCAGGGTATCTAATACTAGCGATTTTATGCATGCGGCAGGTAAAATCGGCGTCGCTGACTTCATATCTGCAGTTATTTTTGCAATGCAAAAATTTGTAAATCTTTTGAAATTCGATGAAATAAAATAAAATAAATGTTGTTTCAGTGTTTTTCCCGTATATATTTCTTTGTCCCTAAGTATATACATTTTGACCACTTTAGCGGAGCCAAACAGTCGATCCGCCGAAATTTGGTTTTTACCGGCTAGCACAAAATTGCCAAGTCCAAAAGCAATTTTGAGCTGTTCACGTGAAAGAACGCATTAAACTTGCTATATATGTGAATGGCTTTTGAGCAACTAATAACCATTCTTCGGAGTTTGGCAGCAAAAGCAAAAATTGGGTTTTTTCCCACCCTTTGGTTTTATTTTTCCCATTTTTTTAAAATTCTGCTTGCAGCTTGCCAAGAGTCGCAGGAAGACGAAACCAATATTTTTGGAAAGAGCACATGTTGTTCTCGTAGAAACTATTAAAAGTTATTATCTAACTACTATGGAAAATTTTCTACAGGCCTTCAAAAATCGGCAAATTTTGAATTTTCGGGGGTCGAAAATGCCAAAATTTTCAAAATGTCAAAAAATATTCGTTCAAAAGTGGTCCGATTTAGCTCAGATTTCATGTGGTAGGTGGGATGGGCCCTGCCAACTTGCACGAGAAATTTGAGCCCGCTAGCTCATCCCCATCGCCCAAACCGGGGTTGGTTTTTCCCCACCACTTGCGGGATGGTTTTTTTCCCCGACCTCTATATCTTCACCAAGGATCAGCTAGTCAACACCTTCCAGGTCAATCCAACCACACTACAACAAGTGGCCCTTCTACGAGAGACCCTGCTGCGGGAACCCTCCACTGTGTCAAACCATGACGATGTCAGTATCCCAGAATCTCCTCCTACCCATAACGATGCCTACGACCCAGAATCTCAGCCTCCCAGCCCAGCAACACAAAGACTGGTTCAGTCGCTATCGACCCTCCCACCCGCCTTAAACCAAACTCACTAACGTCACTTCCTCAACACTTACCCTACATGACATTGGCAATGCTCCATTGTACATGATGTACAAATACATATGTTAATCCACTTTGGTCTAGGTCTTTCCAGTAGTTCAGGGTTGCCTGCCCGGCAAAGTCTGTCCAATTTCGGCACTTGGACGTACCAAAATTTCCAAAAATTGCTAAGTCTCAAAAAATTTGCATGAATGCAGTGGGGGCTACAATAATACACCCTTTGGGGTAGTTTTGGATGCTCTTTCTCAAGAATCCTATATAGCTCATACCGGTAATCCCACACTGGGAGTGGGTTTTTTCCCGCATATGCGAGTGGGTTTTTTTGCAGCTTCACTATAAGTGTCCAGAACATCGGTTTGGTTCCCCTCAGGCAGTAAATTTAAAATCGACGGCAATTAAAAAATGAAAATCATTGCAATAAGAAGAGGATCGGGGGTGTAAAAATTAGTTTTTAACTGTGTAAATTTATTTTTTGTGGAATATATATTGTAATAAGCCCAGATCAAATCCAGACAAATAGAAAAATGAAAACTTTCGCGAGAGCGAAAATTTTGAAAAATGCCATGTTTGAAACACGTTTTCATTTTTGCACAGTTTTCTTTTAGTTTAACTTCAAATCTAGCTGCGTCACCCAGGGGCTCTTTGACAGACTTACACCAATATTATTCTAATACATACGTATATATATACATTCAAAGGACGAATAAGTTAATTAGCAGCGGAGTCGCAAAATTTTTGCTGCTAAATCTTTTGCGTTGGATTAATTTTTCTTATTTCCTTATCCTGACGGGGCATGCGGCCGCATGCCCCGCATGCCCCCTGGCTGCGCCCCTGGCATATATAATAATTTAATCCATAGCTTCGTCATTTAGTCCTTCCATGCAATTTATACTGTAACGACAATGATTCTCCAATAAGATTATTGAATTATTTTGTACATTAGTTTCTACAAGTTTTCAACAACTCACAAAGTGGATGAAATTAATTAATACAGCATTCATTTTCTTTGTTAGTTAACATACACTATTCTAGTTTCAGTTAAATACATTTAAAACTTCATTGGCAACAAAGTCAACTGATTTTGCTGCTCTCTGATTGGTTGTTTCATGGCGATCCCCACAGAAAATTGCTCGGCGAGCAATCCGTCCCCATGAAGATTTTCATGGGCATCCCCGTGGGGACAGATGGAGTTCCCATGGGCATCCCCATGGGGAAATCTCCTGGGGAATCCCCACGAAAATCCCCATCGTGTGAAATCGGCTTTAAAGTTTTTCGGGGGTCTCGCAGGATAAAAGCACAAAGAGCCTCTTAATACGTACGTACATGATAATAGTGATAGATCTTACAGTACTAGCCTGCTTTACCCGTGTGGCTCGAGCCACGTTCACAGAAGTGGGACGTCGGCCTAGGAATACCCTCCATACTCTTTGTTCTTTGTTCTATGGCTTGGTTGACTATTTGCAATGTATTCTTGTGGGAAGTTTTAAAGTTTCTTTCATAAAGCTTTCACATTTTTGCTTAAGTTTTACTGAGAACCTTAAAAATTAAATAGGACAAGAATGCTCCGACGGAGCATGAAAAATGCAATATGGGTGACACTGGGTTTTCAGCGGACAGAGGACTAGGTTTTAAAACGTTAATATGGGAGGGGCAGCTTCTGCGCAGCCTTGTTTTACACGGTCATTCGACCATAGGGGTCGCTACCGCGACCCCTATGATAGTGATAGATCTTACAGTGTATACTAGCCTGCTTTAATAGTCCTAGGTAACATAATATATATACGTTGTGTACATAAATTGGACACCAATGAAAGCTCTGTTATGAAAGCTCCATGCTGCTTTCATTCATTCCAGATAACACCCACAGGGGTTTTTTGGTTTCACGATTTGCGCCAGTGCTGCGTCAGGAAAAATTTTATTGCGTCAGAAACTGGGGTCACTGCGTCAAAAATTAAATTTATTTCTAACAATTTAATAAGTATTTTAAACATTATTTTAATGTTTAACCAATATTTAACTTATCAATATACAGCATTAAACACATTTTCCACCTGTTTTTTAAAATTTTGCATCATTAAAGCCGACTTTAATGTGTGAAGCATTAAGATCTAGAGAAAGAACCAACACCAAGAAAAAAAGAAAGGCGGAGCCCCCCAGAAGTTGAAAAAATTTTTGCAATTACGGCTCTCGCAGGAATTAATTTAGAGCATTTTCGCGACCAGTTGATGTGGTATTAAGTATGGCCGGTTATTGCAATATCGAATGTATTTTTAAATATTTTTAAGTGCTACATCTGCAAGCTTTGCAAGCTGTTGCCGCTGCTACATGCGCCCTTATATTCAATGAAAAAATAAAATATTAGTTTGTCAGTCATCGTAGCAATCAGGAACAAGTAAGAAGGCAGACAAGCGGGGGTCTGGGGGCGCAGCCCCCAGTAGAAAATTTTTAGAAATATCACGTTTGAAACTCAATTTTTCCAACAAGTTTGCACAATTTTGCCTCTAGTAGAAGTTCAAATCTAGCTGCGCCAGGCTTGCGTCAGGGCTAATTTCATTTGCGTCACACGAAAAAAGTTTGCGCCATAACGCAGCCCCTGACGCAAAACCATGCACCCAAATTCCTGGAAGAGGGTTGCTAACTAACTACCGGGGCTTTCACTATTTATAACTGATTCCTGATGAGTTCGATGCTACGATTATAATGAGTTCGCGAAATTTGAAGTTCACGAAATTCGCGAAGTTTGGATTTGAATCAAAACAAAATTGAAATTTTGTTTGCGCACTGAACTTTTTGCTTTTTACTATGGAGAAAACCCCTCAATTAGCTAACTGAAAAAACTTCGCGAAGCATCGCGAAAACTTCTTCGCGAAGTTCGCAAAATTTGGCGAAATTTCACGAAGTTCGCAAAAAATAAAGTTTTTTAGCTGTACGTACTGTATTGTATCAGCTATGTTTTGTTTTCCACTAATTCAAAGGTGCCTTTGCAAAATTGTTTGGGGCATCAAAGCATTTTATACAACACATCAAGTGCAGGAACCGTACGTTGATTAAAAAATGAAAATTGTAGATGTAAGATGTTCAGCTCTACGAAACTTACCCCTGGCACGTGGCCGCACAATTTTCTTGGAACACACGAAAATGGACGGTTTCTGAATCAATTTATTAATTTCTTGAAAAGTTTTGAACTATAACAGACATTCTTGAAATTTTTTTCCGCCTTCGGCGCATCTACGCAATTGTTCTTATTTCGTTCCAGCTTTAACATTATCGTTCTTTCTTTAGTGTATCCGTATATATCTGATCTTTCTTTAATGTCGTCAAAACGACATAGTGTTAAACAATCAAAATACGTTGTACTTATTTATGTCGAAAACAAGATAGTGAAATCGCGAAAAATGTTTTTCAGAAAACAAATTTCATGCGAAAACACTCACAGTTCCGAAGTCCAATTTTCAACCAATTCCTGCTGATAAATGTTTCATTATATGCTATTCACGCACTTTCGCGCTAAGAATTGAGTAAAAATTTTCTAAGGCTCCTCTCTGGCGTGGCAAAACGATAAATTAAGCATTTAAAATGCTTTAAAACGTTAAATAAAGTATAAAATAACGCAAAAATCGGTTTTTGAGTGAAAACAGGCGTGGCGGAATTTTTTCCAAATTACGCAAAAAATTTTTGGGTATATATATACTGCGCCACGGACCGCAAAAAGTACGGACGAAAAAACACAGCCCTGGTCTCCTGCTTACTTCCGCCCCCCATTCGAGGAACC
Source organism: Trissonchulus latispiculum (assembly GCA_030248195.1). NCBI lineage: Eukaryota > Metazoa > Nematoda > Enoplea > Enoplida > Ironidae > Trissonchulus > Trissonchulus latispiculum. Next base: position 24,137 of record JASAND010017747.1, read on the forward strand.
ACCCCTATAAATTTCGACCTCCCCCATAAGCCGAAAAATTGACCAATTTTACCAGGTTTACCCTAAATGATCTTAAAAATTTCCGAATTCTTAATGAAATATTTGCTATTTTAGCTTAAAAATAGTCATTAGCGTTTTTAGCAGTTTTTACCCAAACATCTAAAAATTCGTACAAAGTTTTTAAAATATGCCCACATTTTCGGTGAGCCTTCTTCGAGCCCCTCCATAAGTTTTGGCGTAGAACTAAGCTAGGGCCTCTGGTGCTTTTTCTCCTACCTTTTCTACTTTTTGCTCCTTTTGTTCATGCAACAAATGCCTATTTTTAGTTCTAAATCCTTATCTATGTATATATATATATATATACGTTATATATATATACGTTATATATATACTACAACTCTGTGTTTTTTGCGAAAAAACTGCGAAACTCCACACTTTTTTGAAAATTCCGCAACTTTTTTCGAAGCTCTGCGTAAAGTACCGCAAAAATTTTTGGCCTTGATTAGAAATTTTCAGTTGTTGCAGATGAAGATTAAACGTGTTTCACATATAATTTTGAAGCAAATTTTCAAAAAATTTTCGCGCCTTTCTCGCGTATTTCTATACGTAGACACCTTTTAATCTTAGCCGAGTTAGAATGCATAGTGACAGCTATGCAATGAAGTTCTTTTAGCGTTGAAAAATTTGCCAAAGCATATACGTACTTTTTAACAATTTTTGGCCTTTTAGCAGTTTGCTGATATTTTAGGATTTTACTGCCTGCCGAAACTAAACTTTTGAGTATTTCCACTAAGGATTTTCCTCTGGTTTACAAAATTTTCTCAGCTTCTGGGGGCTCCGCCCCCAGACCTCCGCGTGTCTCTTCACTATTAATTTTTATGTATACATATTTATTTATACTTATTTACACATGCTTCGGCTTTAGAAAAATAGTTATTTCTTGGTTAATACTATGCCTTAAATGTTAAAAATGTGTTTAAATACACCCAAATTACTAAAATTCATTAGTTACATATCTTTAAAAAACGAAAAAATAAGAATTTAGCAATTTTTTGCGAAATTCCGCAAAAAAATTTGGAGGAAAGTTCGCAAAAAGTTTCGACGAAAAAAACACAGCTACAACTTCTTATCTCGAGATTCCTAAATCTTAGGTTTGAGTTGCATAGCATTTGATCGTGAATTTATGCCGTATTTCTATGTTTGCACGACGTTTGGGAACTATAGGTAAATCGAAAAATGACCCTAAAAGTGGGCCATCCTTACATCTGGTTCCGGCCCGCTCTTGTACTTCTGAAAATTCTTAACCTCATATGATCCCCTATACATACGTATATACCTATGTATATTGTATAAGTTGTATAAGTTACGTATTGGTTTGAATACGTACGTTTTTGTTTAGCTCTGTTCGAAACGATGTGGTTGGCTGTCTGTGGTACGTTTGTGGCTTTCACGATGGTTTTTCATTGGTATGTGAGTCGTAACAAGAGCAGTACATCCATTCAACGAACTTCGACGAACACTACTTCCTCCTCCGTTTCTGGCGTCAGTCAGTCTGGCGCTTCACCTGTTCCTACTGCAGCTGCCGGCGAAAATAATCTGATAAAAAACAGAGATGACAGCAGCCATGACCACAGATCTGGGCCGAGAAGGATCACGGCTCGACGAGCCCTGATTGTGATCGCTCACCCGGATGACGAGTGTATGTTTTTCGGTCCAACCATAATTGGACTGTTGAAGGCGTCAGTTGAGGTCCATCTGCTCTGTCTGTCCTCTGGCAACTATCGGAAGGAGGGTCTCAAGCGGAAGGTAGAGCTGAGACACAGCTGTCAGATCCTAGGCATTCCCCTGGGCAATATCACTGTAGTTGAGCATACCAAACTGCCCGATGATCCCTATCTACTGTGGAACAAGCATGTCATTCGTGACATTGTTCTGAAGCACATTGAACAGCTGGACATTGATACGGTGATAAGCTTTGATGAGGGCGGTGTGAGCGGTCATCTGAATCATGTCTCCATTCATGCCGCCCTCCGTCATATGTATGCTAAGGGAGCCTTTCCTAAGGACACTTCTGTGTTTGTACTGCAGACGGTTAATCTCCTACGTAAGTATACTGGCTTGGTGGATTCTGTGCTTAGCTATGTGGACGGAGCTACCCATATTTTCATTTCTAGCTATTTTGATATTGTTCAATGCCAAAGAGCTATGGTTTGCTATCGTAGTCAGCTGACCTGGTACAGATTGCTTTATATTGTATTTTCTCGTTATATGACAGTCAACACTCTGCGCAGGATCAGCATGGGAGAGAAGTACTATTTGCTACTTGACAATTTGGCGAAAAAGAATTAATCAAATTGCTTGGTTGTGTATATACTTTATGTACCGTACACATTTCATTATTGGACAAATTAAATATTGTTGTGTTCTGATATAGTTGTTTTAAGCTTCTGCCGTGGAGAAAACTGATGGATGTTTTCCTGAAAACGATTTCCGTGTTCTTCTGTCGAGTATTCCGATAAGCCAACAGATTTTTTAATAGAAATTTTGTAATTTTAAAGTTTATCCATCGAAACAGTTTCAATTGGGACAAAACTGTATAATGGCGGGGGGTCGCCGTGTTCTAAATTTTGTAGTCACCGATTTCGCTCGTTTTCCGGTATAATATACCTCCATATCTACAAAAACAAGACTAAATTTTGGAGCCCAGGGTCAATCCAGTTGAGACATTACAGTTCAAATCCCTATAATTTAGTATTTCCGCCAGTATGCCTTGCTGAAGGTTTTGGAGTCGGATGACAAAAGACTACGCCATGACAGATACATCAATTTAAACGTTGTATGTATTTATTACTGCATAAATTACAATGTTAAGCCAAGCAACGAGCGAGAAACGACGTTTGAACGAGTTGGTCAAGCTCATTTAGATTTACTGCAGTATTTACTTCAAACTTAAGACGCTATAAACTTCCCATACTGCTTTGTAGAGGCTTGGTGCAAGAAGGTATAATGTTCAGGACATCAAGAGCTTCCATTTGATGTAAAATTTCGCTATATTTGGAAAAGTTGAAAATTTGCCATTTTTGGACTAGGCCTCCGTCGTCGCACTAAGCCATGCATCCGCAGTTAAACACAGTGCTGTGCGGTGATTATTTGAATCGCTATAACTTTCTCAATTTTGGGAATTGGAAAGAGCTTTTACATCAGATTAAAACTTATTATCTGTACATTCACATGAGCTTGGGAAACTGGCAAAATGAGCAAAAAATTTTTGAACATCGATTTCTCAAAACTGAAGACTCGGCCAAAAGTTCTTTTTGTGCCACGATATGAAGGACATATGGGCCGAGGGACGTTTTTTGGATTTGGGTCAGCAGGTCTTAACGTCGAAAATATCTGCCAAATGCGCGGTAACACGAAATTTCGCAACTTCGCTGTGAGTTTTCTTGCTTCTCGATACGTTTTAGCCCTCCGCAGAAGTACGAATTTCGATTCTGCCAAAAATCTCCGGAATCCGTCCAGTCCAGTAGTTTTGAGAAATGGATGTTTGAAACAAAATAATCGCAGTTTTGCCAAAATGGTTTTTCCGCCAAATCTCTAGCTTAAAACAACAAAGTCCGGCTAATAGGCATTCATAAAATGGGTGTTTGGACGCTGTAGCGATTGAGTATAAATAATCCAACTTTGTCCTTAACATGTGGCAGTAATTTTGACAAAACTGGTTTCCTCAACTATGGACATTTTTGACCCTCAAAACAGTTTTTGCTTGTACTGACTTAACCACTAAAGATAGCTCAAAGGTTGTAGGAGGAAAAATGATCATTTTCGTGTCCTCTTTCCAGCCATTATAACCAATCCCGTGTTCGTCCGATTGGCCTCTTTTTCCACCCTTTAATATTGTTAATATTGAATTTACCTAAATTAAGCATATATATAATTAAAATCTGTATTCAAGAAACTGAAGCTAGTTATATTTTATTTTCGAAGACTTTCGGCAAGCTTCCTCTTATTAATAGAACTATAATTTTAGTTTTGTAGAAGTTCCTTTCCCAATAAGAGAAACGCAAGTTTTCAGATTTTTTGGAGACTTAAGCAAAGTTTCTCGCGGGACATCGGTTATGTTCGATACCTATTATCAAACGTAGGTGGGGAACGTTTTTTAGAAAGATACTAGGAAATCGCTTTTTTATTGATCGCCATTTCCAATGGCACCCTTCGGCGCCCGAAGAAAATGCACTACAATCGCTGGAACATTTGATCGTAATGAAATAGAATTATTTTTTTGGTTTGGGCTCACCCACTTGTAGGCACACGGCGTGGCCCGTCAGTGGTGCTCTCCGCAGACCGCTGTCAAGAGGCGGAGAGACGAAGATCATGGACAGAAACATGATCCCCAAGCGAAACTACCATACGGTTATTGGCGCCGAAGCACCTCAGTCACGCCAGAGTTGTATGCGGGCCGCGGGGCGGGGCGGGGCGGGCCGACTTTTACTACCCGCGCGGGCCGATGCGGGCCGATTTTGGCTACTTTCCTGGGGTAATTTTGCTTTCTAGAAATTTCATACATACCAAATCATATACAAAAGGAGGCAATATTTCAGAATTTTAAACATTACTTGACTTCGTTATGCCATTGGATACCTTCAGCATGCACTACATACTCAGTTAGCATTATCAGCGTATCGAGTAATAACCTGTAGCTGTTGAGTAAAACATATAAACCCATGAAAACTACAGGTTTTATTTGTATATATTGAAAATATAAAAGTCTAACCTGTAATCTATTATACCAAAGTATCTCTTGAGAAAAATATCAACGATGTCCTGTAGAAATTTATATATATATATATATATATATATATATATATATATATATATATATATATATATATATATATATATATATATATATATATATATATATATATATATATATATATATATATATATATATATATATATATATATATATATAAGTCGAGACTTATTTATCATCTACAAACTTGAATCCTGTGGCTTCCACATAAACTTTTTTAAGTGTTTAGCACTGAAAGTGGGGTCAGCAATTAGCGCAGAAACTGAATTTTTAGTTTAATTTCGGAACTTCCTGTTGGAAACTTAAGCACCTAAATATAAATCCCTGATAACTTCTCACTGAAGACTTTAATTCATTTAAGGTGCTGGTAACCTTTAGTGCAGTGCATTTGTGGTGATTTTTTAAAACGCTATAACTTTCACAATTTTGGGAGTTGGAAAGAGCTCTATACATCGTTTTAAAGCTTGGAATCTGTACATTCAGGTGAGCTTACGGAACTAGCAAAATTAACAAAAAATTTTCAGACATACTGACATCTGGCAGCTTCCCGGCACGGATACTGGATTTTTCAGACCTGATTGAAGTACAGGCCTCAAGCTTAACGGGAAGAAATGTTATCATAGGGGTCGCGGCAGCGATCCCTATAATATGTGTGAAAAGTGGCTGGAGACAGTGTAAAATAAGCTGCGCAAAATCCTGCGCAGATTTCATGCGCAAATTGTAGAGCACATCGAGTTTAGTAAGTCTGGAAAGTTTCAGCCCCGTATCACTTACCGTTAAAAAGTTGCACCCCGGACCGGTTATGGCGGCGATGTTTTTTTCCGGTTTCTCCTAGCTGCGCCACAGCGCCGCAGTGGCGCCGCAAAGTCGGCGAAAAGTGACCATTTTTGTGGTCGTCGCTCAGGTCGAACGTTACGAGCTGGAGCTGATTTCTTTCTATATTCAGAAATTACATATATTGAACTAACTAACGGTCCAGGTTGCGTTTCTCTATCACTTCCCTAGCGACCACAGTGGCCCGTCAAAAATGGCGAAAATTCGAAAAATGAAAAATCGAAATTTCTCGCTATCTATTCAACTTCGAAAGCTCAAATCTTCCATACAATGGTTTTCTGGCGCGGAGAATCGATTCCCGCAGTCAGTTTTACCGTCAGACCCACTCATCTTGCTGGGCTGGTTCCATTTTGCCGTCGGGAGGGTCAAGTCGGAAACCGCTTCCTGGAGGTCCATAGTAGGTTGTACCTGGCCTCTCAAAACTTTGTCTATAGGGGTTTTCTGGTGTGCCCAGCTCATTCCCGGTATCCGTTTTGCCGTCCGACGTGCCTATATTGCTGGGCTGGTTCTACTTTGCCGCCGGGAGGGTCAAGTAGGAAACTGCTTCCTGGAGGTCCATAGTAGGTTGTACCTGGCCTCTCAAAACTTTGTCTATAGGGGTTTTCTGGTGCGCCCAGCTCATTTCCGGTATTCGTTTTGCCGTCTGACGTACCTATCTTGCTGGGCTGGTTACAGTTTGCCGTTTTGAAGGGTCATTCGGGCGGGGGATCAAGTGGTCGAAAATAAAGTTTTTCAAAAGTGGTCAAATTTGGTATCAAATGAAAGCCCTAAGTGAGCTGAGCAACTTTTGTCATAGGCCTTATTTCTTTAAAGATTAAACGGATTAGATTAAAATTAATCCGCATTAAAGAAATATCACCTCGGATTAAACGGATTAAAATTTAATCCAGCGAGTTAAACTAGTTAAATGGATTAAATTTAATCCTATTTCTTTAATGCACCTAGGATTAAAATTTTAATCTAATCCTGTTTCTTTTTTCACACTTCGGATTAAAAACTCAACGAGTTAATTTTAATCCGACCTGCTTAATCGCTGTTTCTTTAAAGATTAATTTTAATCCGTTTAATCCTCCGCCTGCATTTTCAACTAACTTTTAATCCTCGTGCAGCTACGCAGATTAAACGGATTAAAAGTTGGCGGATTAAAATTTTTAATTGCTCTTTCTTTAATGGCGGATTAAATGGATTAAAATCAACTCGTTTAATCCGCGGATTAAAAATGGTTGGATTAAACGAGTTAATTTTAATCTGTTTAATCCGTTTAATCCTGCATTAAAGAAATAGGAACTAAAATTTTAATCCGGCTGATTTTTAATCCGTTTAATCCGACCATTTTAATCTTTAAAGAAATAGGCCCTTAGAACTGCGTACCCAAAGTGGCTGTAGAGTGCTGTGGTGGGGTGGGGTGGGGACTTAGGCGATTTTGGGTCAAAAACAAAATTTTTCAAAAGTGGTCAAATTTGGTATCAAATGAAAGCCCTAAGTGAGCTACTTGACTTCGTTATGCCATTGGATACCTTCAGCATGCACTACATACTCAGTTAGCATTATCAGCGTATCGAGTAATAACCTGTAGCTGTTGAGTAAAACATATAAACCCATGAAAACTACAGGTTTTATTTGTATATATTGAAAATATAAAAGTCTAACCTGTAATCTATTATACCAAAGTATCTCTTGAGAAAAATATCAACGATGTCCTGTAGAAATTATATATATATATATATATATATATATATATAAGTCGAGACTTATTTATCATCTACAAACTTGAATCCTGTGGTTTCCACATAAACTTTTTTAAGTGTTTAGCACTGAAAGTGGGGTCAGCAATTAGCGCAGAAACTGAATTTTTAGTTTAATTTCGGAACTTCCTGTTGGAAACTTAAGCACCTAAATATAAATCCCTGATAACTTCTCACTGAAGACTTTAATTCATTTAAGGTGCTGGTAACCTTTAGTGCAGTGCATTTGTGGTGATTTTTTAAAACGCTATAACTTTCACAATTTTGGGAGTTGGAAAGAGCTCTATACATCGTTTTAAAGCTTGGAATCTGTACATTCAGGTGAGCTTACGGAACTAGCAAAATTAACAAAAAATTTTCAGACATACTGACATCTGGCAGCTTCCCGGCACGGATACTGGATTTTTCAGACCTGATTGAAGTACAGGCCTCAAGCTTAACGGGAAGAAATGTTATCATAGGGGCCGCGGCAGCGATCCCTATAATATGTGTGAAAAGTGGCTGGAGACAGTGTAAAATAAGCTGCGCAAAATCCTGCGCAGATTTCATGCGCAAATTGTAGAGCACATCGAGTTTAGTAAGTCTGGAAAGTTTCAGCCCCGTATCACTTACCGTTAAAAAGTTGCACCCCGGACCGGTTATGGCGGCGATGTTTTTTTCCGGTTTCTCCTAGCTGCGCCACAGCGCCGCAGTGGCGCCGCAAAGTCGGCGAAAAGTGACCATTTTTGTGGTCGTCGCTCAGGTCGAACGTTACGAGCTGGAGCTGATTTCTTTCTATATTCAGAAATTACATATATTGAACTAACTAACGGTCCAGGTTGCGTTTCTCTATCACTTCCCTAGCGACCACAGTGGCCCGTCAAAAATGGCGAAAATTCGAAAAATGAAAAATCGAAATTTCTCGCTATCTATTCAACTTCGAAAGCTCAAATCTTCCATACAATGGTTTTCTGGCGCGGAGAATCGATTCCCGCAGTCAGTTTTACCGTCAGACCCACTCATCTTGCTGGGCTGGTTCCATTTTGCCGTCGGGAGGGTCAAGTCGGAAACCGCTTCCTGGAGGTCCATAGTAGGTTGTACCTGGCCTCTCAAAACTTTGTCTATAGGGGTTTTCTGGTGTGCCCAGCTCATTCCCGGTATCCGTTTTGCCGTCCGACGTGCCTATATTGCTGGGCTGGTTCTACTTTGCCGCCGGGAGGGTCAAGTAGGAAACTGCTTCCTGGAGGTCCATAGTAGGTTGTACCTGGCCTCTCAAAACTTTGTCTATAGGGGTTTTCTGGTGCGCCCAGCTCATTTCCGGTATTCGTTTTGCCGTCTGACGTACCTATCTTGCTGGGCTGGTTACAGTTTGCCGTTTTGAAGGGTCATTCGGGCGGGGGATCAAGTGGTCGAAAATAAAGTTTTCAAAAGTGGTCAAATTTGGTATCAAATGAAAGCCCTAAGTGAGCTGAGCAACTTTTGTCATAGGCCTTATTTCTTTAAAGATTAAACGGATTAGATTAAAATTAATCCGCATTAAAGAAATATCACCTCGGATTAAACGGATTAAAATTTAATCCAGCGAGTTAAACTAGTTAAATGGATTAAATTTAATCCTATTTCTTTAATGCACCTAGGATTAAAATTTTAATCTAATCCTGTTTCTTTTTTCACACTTCGGATTAAAAACTCAACGAGTTAATTTTAATCCGACCTGCTTAATCGCTGTTTCTTTAAAGATTAATTTTAATCCGTTTAATCCTCCGCCTGCATTTTCAACTAACTTTTAATCCTCGTGCAGCTACGCAGATTAAACGGATTAAAAGTTGGCGGATTAAAATTTTTAATTGCTCTTTCTTTAATGGCGGATTAAATGGATTAAAATCAACTCGTTTAATCCGCGGATTAAAAATGGTTGGATTAAACGAGTTAATTTTAATCTGTTTAATCCGTTTAATCCTGCATTAAAGAAATAGGAACTAAAATTTTAATCCGGCTGATTTTTAATCCGTTTAATCCGACCATTTTAATCTTTAAAGAAATAGGCCCTTAGAACTGCGTACCCAAAGTGGCTGTAGAGTGCTGTGGTGGGGTGGGGTGGGGACTTAGGCGATTTTGGGTCAAAAACAAAATTTTTCAAAAGTGGTCAAATTTGGTATCAAATGAAAGCCCTAAGTGAGCTACTTGACTTCGTTATGCCATTGGATACCTTCAGCATGCACTACATACTCAGTTAGCATTATCAGCGTATCGAGTAATAACCTGTAGCTGTTGAGTAAAACATATAAACCCATGAAAACTACAGGTTTTATTTGTATATATTGAAAATATAAAAGTCTAACCTGTAATCTATTATACCAAAGTATCTCTTGAGAAAAATATCAACGATGTCCTGTAGAAATTATATATATATATATATATATATATATATATATATATAAGTCGAGACTTATTTATCATCTACAAACTTGAATCCTGTGGTTTCCACATAAACTTTTTTAAGTGTTTAGCACTGAAAGTGGGGTCAGCAATTAGCGCAGAAACTGAATTTTTAGTTTAATTTCGGAACTTCCTGTTGGAAACTTAAGCACCTAAATATAAATCCCTGATAACTTCTCACTGAAGACTTTAATTCATTTAAGGTGCTGGTAACCTTTAGTGCAGTGCATTTGTGGTGATTTTTTAAAACGCTATAACTTTCACAATTTTGGGAGTTGGAAAGAGCTCTATACATCGTTTTAAAGCTTGGAATCTGTACATTCAGGTGAG
>JASAND010017748.1:0-58137 GCA_030248195.1 Trissonchulus latispiculum
CACATTTTTCAACACTTTTACGAACGCTGTTGAGCTGATATTCGGCGAATTTCATTTTGGCATGAGCCTAAGCCTAAGCTTGGTGCTGCCATACTATGATATTGTAATATGTAATTATGTATTTTTATGCTTACTATTTTCTATGCGTATTTCTAATGTTTAATTTAATTTAGGTGTCCATGAAACTGTTAATGAACGTAATCAAACTCATGTAATCATAATCTACAGGTCGAAGGAGTTAACGACACCAGCAATTACTACTACACCGCCGACGAACAGTAATTAATGTTTAATTCGTTGCTTAATCTATCTGTATTATAGTGGTTTTGTCGTTTATGTTTACTTTTTTAAAAAGTCAAAGGAAACTTTTGTTCTGGATACTGTGAAAAATTGTACAATAAACTGAACACAGATGCTATGCTGCTTTGTTTGAACTGAACTGCTCTCGAAATTGGTGTTTTTGATACGTCTGTTGCACCAATGAGTATTTCTCGTGTGATTCCGGTTACTCATAATTTTGAAAAATTGACCACTGTACAAGTCAGTTACAATCTACATGCCCAAACTTTGCATAATTAATGGTAAACAACCCAAGCCTGTCCCCGACACCTACATTACTACATTGTCTCACGCGTGAGGCGTAATTTACTATTTAATGACTTTATCATGCCAGGGAATGACTACAGCCATCGACTTTAGTTCTTAAAATTTCTGAACCCGGACATCTTTGATTAATGATATCTGAATGGGTCAACTGCGAAACATTCACACATGTAATTTGCCCCTTTTAATGGCACACGTGTTTGTATTTTCATGAACGATCACTGGCACTGCATGACCGGATATTTAAGGGTTATGTAAAACATGTAAAACTTGTTATGTTGCATGCTCTCAAAACCCGCGTCGACGCGCGACAACACGCCTTTCTGTCACATGCCGTTGTAACAGTTATGATGATTTCATAGTCCCAGTCGCCTCTAGACGCACGTAGAAGCACATCGACGAGCGTAGATGCGCGTCGAAGCGCGTCAACACGCTACACTGCCAGGTTACATTTGGAGGCGTCGACGCGCGTCGACGCTTCCAAAGTTAACATCACGTCCTGGTGCTATGCTACCACTTGAAGGTACGACGCGCGTAGACGTGCGGCGACGCGCCCATTTGTAGCATTCCAGTTTACGCGCATAGACGCGTTGATGCGCGCAAAATGATACTGACGTTTGTAGACGCACGTAGGCGCGAGTCGATGCGCGTACACCTGCGTTCTTTAAAGCACCTTTAAAGCACCGGCACCTTTAAAGTTACATTGCTGCAGATTCATGCTCACGAACTCATGCAGACGGTTATATACGGCTGCTATATGCAGGCGGTTACATGTAGACTTGTGCGTGTCCTATGTCCTACATAACTATATAAAATGACAATTTTGACTTTCTGTTTCAGTTGAATATACATGCCCAGACGGCTTCATCCTACGAAATCAGAACTGCTATTGGAGCAATGTCTACAACGGATTCCCTGACGGCTCTCTGATTGAGGCTGGTCTCCAGTGCAAATCGATGCAGTCAGAAGTTGTTTCCGTGCATGACGAAATTGAAAACGGATATCTACGGAAGTTCACCTGCGCCGAGACGGTTTGGCTGGGTCTGGTGGCACCCGAGATCACTGAAATCGGAGCGGCCCAAGAAGGCTGGCGTTGGTCAGATCTCTCTGAAGTCAACTACACCAATTGGGCATCAAATATGCCCCTGGAATCAAACAATACTGGAAAAGTTTGCGCCTATCAAAATACGACTACCGGAGAATGGTTCGTGTCACTGTTTTACATATGCGTTATGTCTCGCCTGCTGTTGCCTACGCCTAATTTTGAGTATCTTATAAGTTACCAATTCGAAACAGAAAATAACTGCTGAACACTTAGTTTACATACTTTTGCCGGCCGGTCGGTGTATTTTAAGCTTTGAAGGGAATCGGAGAGCAGTAAAAGGCGACAGCGACAAGTCGGGAAATCTGTCAATGGTCGACCGGATGGCAGGGCAGGGCAGGACAGCCAATCTGAACGAGACCCGGCGAACAACCCTACTTTCGAATTTGCTGAACTCTTTCCTGAAAAGTTTGCCAACAAACTTAAATTTTTTAGAAACAACATTAGCATTATTTCTTATCTATTTTAGGTTTAACGATGAAGAATCCTTTACCAAGCGATCCTACGTCTGCAGCAAGCCAGCCACAGCAAAGGAGATCGAGTCTACAGGAACACCTGCCTCAGACGACACAAAGATTTCTGAATGCTACGGTGGCCTCATGTTGGATGGCTCCTGTTACGATATATCACCAGAGGAAGATCCAGTGGACTATTTCCAAGCCGAGATCGACTGTCGAAAGATGGGCGGGGAGATTGCATCAATCCACAACACTAAACAGAATGCCTTCCTTCATATTAGGGCGGGCGAGCAAACGTGTGACGATATCTGGGTGGGGCTGGTAAACACCAAACCGGATCAAATTAGTGACCCCAAGGGATGGGAATGGAGTGACCTCTCGCCAAGCGACTACAAAAATTGGCTAAAAAATAAGCCGTCTGGGGAAGAGCAAAGTAAACAGTGTGCCACCGTGGGCCTCAATGGGAAATGGGTCAATCAACACTGTTACAAGAAATTCCGATATGTCTGCAAACATCCACCCGTACCTTTAGAACTGTGGTAAATTTTTCAATTAATCAAATTGGAAAGACAGAAATTTGTTGAAAATAGCGAATAAATACGCGTGGTTTATCCGAATATTATGCTGTGCCTGTTTCTAAAATAATCTGTGATTAAAAAACATTCTAAAAAGCATGTTCCCTAAATACTGTAGGAAGTAGGCAGGACATTCCAAAAACAGAAATTAAAAAGTTTTAAGATTTAAAATTCTATACCAAACAAGTTTGACTTCTAGGAATTCCTAGTTTTCTCAAATTTAACCAAACTTTATTGGCACGTACAAGTGTTATCTATCAGAAGTGTTGTTCACCAGCCCTGTTCAGACCCGCTAGCCGTGAACAGACCGGTCAGCCGGCCTGTGACAGTTCTTTCTGCTTGTTGCTTTAAACTGGGCCACCAACTGTCTTCAGAAGTGCAATAAATTTATTTTATTTCACACTTTATCGTGTACTTTGAATATCTGGCAAAAAAATGGCACCAACCAATCGGGTAACCGTCGAGGGTCTGTCGCATGGACGGAACAAATTGGGCCGGTGAACAACACTAGCTAGCTATCAAAAGTTAGCAAACTACCACTACTTACTAATACTAACACAAAATTATTTAATTTACAAATTTCTTGTCATCTACAATCACACTTATAGTTCTTTAAATTGGTAAATCTGAAAAAGTCCACTTCAATGTCAACAGCATCGCTCTTGTGAAATTTGTAGCTGGCCGGGAGATCATATCGAAACTGTCCCAAACATTCTGCCGAGACTTCAAACTGTGCTGCCTTTTTAAAGATATGCTAAACAAAAGACATAAACAAATACAGTTCAGAAACTACAATTACAAAGTCCATAACCAACATAAACTAAATTAAACTAAACAGTCAGGCTAAAACGATCAAATGCCGTTTCGACAATGCTATAGCACTTAGCTTAGCAGGCGCTTTGATAGTTTAGCAAACAGCAAGAGTTCTTTTCATTATTGCGAGAACAGCTGAAAACTAGTGCTTGTCGTCGGCCTAGAAAGCCAATGAAAGCGACCACCGCCCGGTCCAGCCTGCCTGCATAATCCTGATCGGCCTTTCTGGCTTGACCAGCCGAATCGAGGCTTACCATGTTTATTTTCACCCATAAAATAGAGCAGAAATTTAATTTCACCAATATGCTTTTCCTCAGTTCTAAGTTCCTAAGCAATAAAAATGAATTTAGTCAACAGCTGTGCAAGAAACTATGGATAAGCCAGTGAATCCGGACAGTTTGGTAAAAAGGTCTGCACAGATATGGGTGGTCAGGCCAGCTAGGCCTGGTTCAGCCAGTCAGGTCGGCGCAGGACAGGTCTGATTGACATTAGGCTGGATGGCCCGGCCAGCAAGCATAAGGCCGGCGGCAAACACTACTCAAAAGTGATTACAAAATTGGGCAAGTAGCAACAGAACCTATGTAAGTTTTATTTATGTAAGTAAAGGTAAAATTAAATATGGTATAAACGCGAAAGATACAGAAAGGCGTAACAGCCAGTATATACCTCACGAGTGGAAGACTTATGAAGGGAATAAACGGATTCAGACGCCAGGTACAAGGCAATCTGAAGGAACTTCATATCAATTCCTAAACCAACAAAATACAGCAGATCACATTTTCATGTAGCGAATCCAGCGCGTTACTCCTCACAATAAATCTCGGATCGAAAATGTAGACTTGCACATGCAAACTTACCCATGCAAAGACTTAGGTACGATCTCCAGTAATGCATTACATGCTGCGCCCATCACCCCAAAGGTCAGGTTTCTGCATGGAGGAATGTTTCCACCTCTGTAATTCTAAATAACTTAAGTACGGTACGGTGGTGCTTATAACTATTGGTCAGTCGCAATATAAACAGCTTACATCAAGAATAGCCTTATTTCTGAGCTCAAGCTAAGGGCTAGTTATTTTCCAACATAGTTGGAGTATTGCAACAACGGAATAAAGGAAATAAAATCTATACCTGAACTTAAGGTGGTGATTCCCTTTGGTCACATAAAGTTTACACCATTATTACTCATTCATTACTTGGAGTTAAGAAGCCATTTTTATATCAAAATGTAGCTTGACATTTTATCTTTTTAATGCATGCCACGAAACTAATGTTGCTTTTCTAAAATATTTTTAACACATTTTAGAAGAAGTATAATTTTCCAGAATTTTTGCAAACTCAAGTAAATTTTTTCGCGAGACATCGGTTATATCATTCGATACCTCCATCAAATAGCTGGGGACGATTTTTTATTTATTGTGAAATCGCTCTTCGTTATAGAGAAATAAGCTGAAATGTGTGCGTAACCTGTATTTTGCCTGCTTTTTCCAAATTTGTCAAGCGATTACTTTAGCTAGAAAGCAGCAATCGGGGCAACTAAAAAATCGTCCCTGGGTATATTTGTGCAGAACACATTTGTTCAGTAGCAGCCCTCCAGCTTGCATGGTGAATGCTCTACAATCTTTGGAAAAAATTGGTCGTGTTTTTGCAAAAACTACATTTTTTATGATAGCAGCCAACAGGATACCAGTTGGAAGACGATCATGCATCGGATAATTTGTCCCTCTGAGACCTTCAGATCGACGCCCATAGTTTGATTTTACGGCTTGCGTAATTAAAGAAATGTTGGATTATTTGATTTCTGCAAAAATGACAAGTTTTCGACGCTAAAACAAGAAAATCGGCTATATCTCACGGTAGAGAAAAGCTAGAAACTTGCTTCAAACAGCAGAAATGTGAAGCTCAATGAGATCTTTCGAATGAATATAGTTATAACTGTATAGCAGCTGCCAAACGTTCGGAAATTGGGAAAAACCACTCTGACCGGAAATCTCGAATTTTTGAATCGGGATTGCGCGGAGAGTGTTAGAACTTTAAAAGAACTTATTTCGGAAAGTTTCATCAAATTTCATCTTGATTTACGCCGCCAAATAACAATATGTGCCCAAAAGGAATCACCACCTTAAGCTCAGGTGGAGAACAGTTAGCTCTGAGTTAACTGAGAAATAGATTAGTTCAGAGCAAAGTTATTCCAATTTGGTACAAGCGGCCGTAAAACGTCGGCGAAGAGAAAGTTAAGGAAGAAAAAAGAAATGTTCACCAATACTTTGACTGTCAATACAGCAGAGAATTAAACACAAACCTTTGTTCTTTTTGGTTCCAAACGGCGGGTTCATAAGGACACAGTCGAAACTATTTCTAAGAGGATTCTGATCGTTATCTGTTGAATCAGGGCTGATCAGCTGAAGAATATCACACTGGATAAGATCAACATCGTCTAAGAGTTCAAAATCCGAAAGATTTCGGTGGCAAATCTCCAAAGCATCTGAATCCAGTTCAAATCCTACGCACCTTACAACACAAAGATACAAGAAACGGAAGTTGCATAAGCTTTTGAAGTTACAGCAATGATTGGTGGCAATCAGCCTCACCTTAGTTAAAACGAATATAAAGGACCAATGCTGAACAATGATCAGAGCTACCATCCCCAAGATTAAGCCTAAAGTTAGTGAATATGTGCCCAGCAATTCGCAAGCCTTTAGCCAAAGCAGAGTGTCTCACTCTTCCTATTATAGATTCTGGCGCCCACTCACCTAGCGCCTAATGCTGCCGCTCCGACGGACAGTACTCCAGTACCACAGCCAAGATCAGCAACCAATCGATCAGTGAGATCATGAAAATTGTTGGCCGTGAAGAGAAAGTCGGCAGCAACTTGTGGGCCAGTAACATACTGTTCCAGTGTGATCTTAGGTGACTCAAATCCGTCCACCTGCTGAAGAATATTCAGCAATTCTTTCTTTTTCATATTTATCTACTGGAAATTTGAAAATACAGAAAAATCAGAAAACATAACCTGACATGGCGACTAGTTTCTGTAAAAATCTGTACTCCAACCTTTTCGCAGACCTGGGAAGCGAACTGTTGTCTGTAAAATGTTTGTAGTTTGTTCATGCAAAAGCATTGGGAAAAAGCTCTCAAACTTCACCCATTTTCACGCTACAACAATCAGCTCACAGGAAACGCTAGATGTTAAATTTTTGGTTATTAAGAGGTAAACTCTGACAAGCTCTCCAGCTTACTGAGAATACACTTTTATTTTGAAAGCTTACAGAGAATAGACATATTTTGAAGAACCTTTGCATTTTGAACAATAACTCCTTTTAATATCACAAATGAACAAGACCTTCCCTCCCACAACTACCTTCTGGTGCTAGACAGCAGCTTATTTTACTTGCCGCTAGTGTTGGGATTGGCCGAAAATTTCCATGGTTGGCTTGGCTTGGCTTGGCCGGAGTTTGAAGTTGGCCGGACAATTGGCCGTTGGCCGTTGGCCGGCCATTGGCCGTTGGCCGGCCAACGGCCAATGGCCAACGGCCAATTGGCTGGCCGTTGGCCGATGGCCGGCCAATGGCCGTTGGCCGGCTAACGGCCAATGGCCAACGGCCAACTGGTTGGCCGTTGGCCGCTCGTTGGCCGTTGGCTGTTTCTTGGCCGTAAGCTATTGGCCGTTCTTTAGCTATTTGTCAACGTTGGCGAGCTGGAATTTACTATTTTTATTCGTCTACGGTGCTTAATTAGGCGTCAACTTAATTAAACTTTATTTCAATAGTACAATTTACAATTTACAATATTTGTAAAATAGTTTTTCCAAACATTTAGCTCCAACCCGCGATAACTCTGTTTTAATGTTGCTGGAGGACCGCAATAAAGTGACAAGACGTTCACCGCTAGACAAATTTAAAAACTACGTTGTTAGCACACTTAAAATTTGCATGCAATTATCAAATTTAATTGTAAAATAACGCTAATAACGATAAAAATTGTCAACATCTAAGTGAAAATCTGTAGTACTGTATCTAATGTAACGTTTATACAGCAACATGTTTACGATATTATGCAGCAAAATTAAATTTTACAACTCAGACTCGGCCATTGGCCAGCTAACGGCCAACGGCCAGCCAGTTGGCCGTTGGCCATTGGTCGGCCAACGGCCATTGGCCGACCATCGGCCAACGGCCAACGGCCTGCCAATTGGCCGTTGGCCGATCAACGGCCAATGGCCGGCCAAGCCAACTGGCCGAGATTTTCTCGGCCAACGGCCATTGGCCGCACCGGCCAATGCACAACACTACTTGCCGCACCAAAGTTCTGTGTAAGTTTTAGTGAGGGAGTAGTTATCAAACTACTTGTCGGCGTGGAGGGGGACCGAATTTATAGCAAATTTTATGAAACCTCATCGAAACAAACAAGAGGACATACTTAGGGTTTGGACACTGTCGTGCCGTGAAATTCAAATTCTCCCCAAGTCCAAGTGCACAACTTTTTTGGAAAAACTACCTGCGGAGCATGGAAAAAAATTTAGAGATCTAAAGGCAGGTTCATCATCCAACGGAGTAGCGGAAAAGCTGACGTATGTCGTATGGACGAACAGAGAAACAGACAATTTCCAAGGTTTATGCTTGAACAGAACAACGACTTTTAACTTTCCGTTGATTACACAGTCAGCGCCTCAAATTGCCCTGGTCCTGATTCTGATCGTTTATCAAAAAAATAAAACTGGAAGACTGAAGGCTGCAAACTACCAACATAGAAGATTTCCCTTCTCACTTAACATTGCCAACCCTTCTGCAGCCCGACCCTACGCATACAGCGTACACACTTCAGCCAAAATTCCTGTCGTCCTAGTTCGCAATTGAATATAATCGCGTGTTCTTCAAACCAACTACAGACAAGCAATATAATGGAAGAAAATTTACTGGAACGAGAACAAACGAACAAGATCACAAACTGTAAATATCGGTAGATATTCTGCGACTCGTATAAAACGTTAACATAAACAACAGCAATAAAGCCAAACCAACAAAACTGCAAACGTCCATCAATCTAGTTCAGTCTGTCGTAATACGTGCATAAGATATGAACCAGATTAGGTAGAGAAAGAAAAGAAACAGTAGTTTTATAAGTTATATATACCTCGATGACAACGTTTACCAAATATTTCATATAAGAATACACAGAAAGCATAAACGATCTACCTACAGATATCTGTCTAAAAAACTGAGCCCAAATTCCTCCCTCCTCTATCTGCCCAACCGCTCTAGACTTTCAGAGCAGATCACAAATCGGAGTAATGCCGTAAAAACCTCAAAAACAGGGCTCTTTCCAAATTTACAGAATTTACTTATTTGGCCAGTTTTATGTTGCGATAACTGAAACGAACAAAAACAAACACGGTTTAATGCAGGAACAACGAGATATACTGCACACACGTTTTCAATAGCGGCTTCAATCTTCAAATACAACGAAATGCTTCAACTAAATTCTCAGGTATCTCAAAATGCAGTTTCAGCTAGCTAGCATTTATCTATTTACAGACGATAAATAAATAATTAAACATGAAAATTTAATAAAAAGGCAACATAAGAATGTTCAGCCAGCCACTTTGGAAAGCAACTTTATCAAAGTCATTTCGGTTTCTGACTGGCACCAGCAACTTTTCTTCGCTTCGGCCTCTTGGCAAATTTCTTATGTCTTCCTTCCTCTTTCAGAGTAAATGTGATACACTAAAAATAATAAACTTGATAGAGATACGTACCGGGTATCATCTGGTCAGAATGGTTTCGTGGCAGTGTCAAAAATATAACATTAAACAACCTACAACATTATTAGTGCATGTGACTTCTACCAGACAAGAGTTCACGATACAGGCGGCTCACCAGTGGAGCTGTATAGAACTAAGCATTTTAGGAATAAAATCACAAAGAAAGCACAAAAAGGTTTCGCCGCCTCAAGACGTGACGTAATATAATTAGAATTACAAGCACTTAAACACAAACCCATTACCAAGACAATAAAATAATTATAATTACAGGCTACTACTACTACTACTACGTATAAATACATCAGAAACTCGGATGCAAGAACCCATGAAGTCTTTTACAGTCTTAAAACCATTGACATAACTACATTGTTCCCACAAATGGAGGCTAGGCCTATAAGGTGACCAGGCAATATGACCAAAGAGACTGTGGGGGGAAGCCAACAAAATGTTATTAATCCTATAATACAGTGAATGAAAGTGGCTGGCTATGTCGCAATATTTTATTACCAACCTGCTTATCTAAAAAGTCCATGAGAGCTGCGGTTGAGCAAGGCCTAATTCCAGCCTCTTTCACCAAGGCTTTGAATTCACTGAACGGAATTGCCTAAAAACAAATAATTTACAAATAGCAAACTAAAGTCTGACCAAAAAATGTAGAAAGCGAAATTGTTTTCGTTATATCTCAAAAACGCTTCAAGGTAGCTACCATAAAGTATATATTTTCTGAACCGCAATGATGAGATCTTTCTTTTCGAGAAAACTATTTTTGAAATTCCCCTTGTGATTTCAAAGGGCGCCGCTTTTATATGTACAGAAAGATTGGTACATGATACTACGATTTGTTCAGGAAAATTTACCCCATGTCTGAAAGTCTTACACTCCAAATTTCAACTTTTTTGGTTGAAAATTGCGTGGGTTATTCCATTTTCTCGATTTTCAAAATCCTTTGATCTTTGCCGCTCAGTGGAAAAATTTTTCGATTAGATTTTCAGGACCGCCTAGGCGTCAGCTTTGACCTGATATGTGGTATTTCAAAATTTGAAAGTCGATTTTTTAAAAAATATCACTTTTTGACACAAAATTTCGGCATGCCGATTCTAGCAAAAGTGAGAAAAAATATCATAATCATAAAGTTCAATCTAAGGTGAATCCAACGATATAAACTTTTCGTGGCTACGACTATATTGCAGCAGCAATGAATTTTTAAACAATTTCCCTTATTTCAGCTGGTTTTTGGCTGACTTCGATGTCGCCGCCTTGATTTCCTGAGTCACCGTCAACTAGCAAAAACCAGCTGAAATAAGGGAAATTGTTTAAAAATTCATTGCTGCCACAATATAAGTCCTAGCCATGAAAAGTTTATATCGTTGGATTCACCGCAGCTTGAACTTTATAATTATGCTATTTTTACTCACTTTTGCTAGAATCGCTATGCCGAAATTTTGGGTCAAAAAGTGGTATTTTTCGAAAAAATCAACTGAGTCGAAAAGTAGACAAAGATCAAAGGATTTTGAAAATCGAAAAAAATGAAATACGCAATTTACAACCAAAAAAGTTGAAATTTGGTGTGTAGGACTTTCAGACAAGGGGAAATTTTTCCTGCAAAAATCGCGGTAGTACCATGTACCAATCTTTCTGTACATATAAAAGAGGCGCCCTTTGAAATCGCACGGGTAATTTCAAAAAATTTTTCACGAAAAGAAAGATCTCATCATTCAGGTTCAGAAAATATATACTTTATGGTAGCTATCTTGAAGCGTTTTTGAGATATAAAGAAAACAATTTCGCTTTCTACATTCTTTGGTCAGACTTTAGTGCAAGAGGGCCTATAGCTTATGCACACTACGTATCAAAGCAAAACGCGGTTCATCATCAGCACTAATAGAGATGGGGAAACAGTATGCAAAAACAGTCGTTAAAACGGAACCAACATCCTAAAACCGAGGGAGGGGGAAGGTCAATTGAGCACTAGTGCAAATATTACAGAAAGCAGACTGTGAGCGATTTAAACACTAAATTAGCTTAATGTGGAAATGCAACAGCCCTGCCCAGAGGTGAAAGGAAGTAGCGGCAGGGACCAATAAACTCCCAGCATTTACATAGAGTTGGATTCTGAGGAGGGGGGGCTTGTTCAAAGAAAATTCTTGAAGGGGGTTTGTAACTTTCACGAAAATTTTCGGGAGTCTTGTTGTACCGTAACTATAAATAAATATAATTTGTTTCAGTCGTACTTTTTATACCAATTTTTTATAACATAATTTACTAAAATAACTTTACTAAATTCAGGGTAAAAACTTTGCATTTTTGCTTTACCACTTGGCTGAGTTTTCCATAACTCTTGAATGCTCCTGAAGGCGGTATGGCTTATATCTTGTCCGGGCTCGCGGGAGGTGGGTGCTTGGAACCTCCCAGATCCTCTCATTAACCTAGGGCTCTCGCCACCCAGCCAATGAAAATGTTGCAAAATGCACAAGGCAACCACCAAGTGCTACTGAGGCACAAGCAAATTCTTTAAAAAACTAGTAATTAATAAATTTAACACAGCATTACCTCATACGTCAGAATTCTGGCGTAAAAGTTAGAGTTCTTCATAAATAATTGCATAAGACGATCAGGCAGTTCACTGGTCGCCTAAAAGTCAAAAAGGCGAGACAGTTTCCAAAACAAAAACACCGAGATGTCGAACCAAGCGTGTATACAACTAACCTATAAAACCGTATTGACTAGCATTTCGAAAATGCAAAAATACGTAGAGGTCAAATATCAGGACAAATAATGTGGGGAGTGGTCAGCACAAACCCACATGTGTGGACATTGGTTGACTAGCTTCATTTGTTTCCATATAGGACTCCTCCAAACATTCCACCATATCGCTAAACAGTAAGACAAAAATTTTAGAAACATACAAATCAAAACGCATTTCTATTTCGTCAAAAGTACAGTTAATAATCCAAAAAACTAAGTTTAATTTAAATAACTAAGTAAAGTATTACGTAAATTCCTCCAGGCAATAATACGTACTCTACCCAAAAAAGAATGTCAATCTCCAGCTATGCAATAGACTGCAACGTTAATCACACTACCCTGGCATTTTTAGTAGGAGGAGAGCTGGGGTTCCCTCCACTTCCCCTCTCCTTTTCGGCAAGCCTCCCTCCACTTTTTGACAGACGCCAAGAAGTGTCACAAAATTAAGTTTTCGAGATGAGGGCAAATTTTCAAGCATTTTCTCAATTTTTAGCTAACTTATCCAGTTATCTCATTTTGAGATTGAAAACAGATATTTTCTCCATTTTTAACTAAAAAATGCTATTTTTCGCAAAAAAGTTAGGTTTATACCTTTGTCTTGCACTTACACTTTTCGGAAGCCCCCTACTTCCCCCCCCCCTTCCAAAGCCCTAACAAATGCCAGCTACCACTACTTGTACCTATACATACGTACCCATTTTCACTATCACTATCGCTGGTCGACTGCGTTGCCTGACTAAACACAGCATCTGGCATTGGCCGTGTCGGTTCACCAACATCAGAACAAGGTATCCCAACATCCGACGGTTTATCGTTCAGTCTATGCTTTCTCCTTTGCAGTCGTTGCAGCAGCGGGGTTTCATAGGAATGAGCAGACGGTTTATAAGGAGGAGCAGCAGCGCTAGGACCCTGGAGATTATCGTTGCTACTGCGGCGCTGTGGCGTAAACCGACTGAGGACAGGTGACAGCTCTTCAAAATCTATCGGTTTTCTCTGCGCCGCTTTTCCAATAGTCTCCTCCTGTTCCTCATCTGAGCTAATCACCACCGGATCTGGGGAACAAGAAACCTCCCTAGCGGCAACAGTGGATTCTTGCTGTGGCTGGGGTTTGGGTTGGACACATTTCACCGGCTCAGAGCTAACACTAGCCGGTGCTGGCTTTGGTTTGAGCGGAGGATTGTGCTGTATTACGGAGACAGGTTTTCCTGACTGCTTTTCAGAAGTAGCAGCGGCAGCATCCGGCCGTTGGCGAATTTCGCTGCCAGTAAAGGTAGGATTTTCGGAGGAAGGCAGTTTGCTTTTTATAGAGGTTAGACGATGACTAGTACCGGAAGCACCAATGCTGGTAACAGGAGAGCAGGGGAAGTTTGGATTGGCACGTTCTGTCGTAGTGGAGGGAACCACTAAAAATTAAAAAGGGGGAAGATGATTGAAAACTAAATACATGCTTAAAGTGTAGTTTAGTACAACCCACTGTAGTGACTAGTGATATTGGTTGTACAGAATAAAACTAAAAATTACCTTTGTAGTAGCAGAATTATCTACTACCTTGCCTATCAAACTTGGACTTTGTCTTCAGATAATTCGCAGTTAATGTTTCCATTTAGTTTAGTCCCTGGTAAACATATGGATTCAAAAAACGTAGAACAAATGTTTTTTAACAATGCAACTAAAAATCTAAATTTGCACCCACGCTTATAGCATTGAAATACAAAATGGTATAGTATCAAGAATAAGATTCTCAGCTGGACGAGCAGGAAAGACACAGCTTAAACCGGTTTTCTCCGTGTTTTCGGCAGCCTCCAGAAAAAAACCAGTGAGATTTTTCAATAAGTTGGAAATTTCTGGAAAAATCAGCAATGGGAAACTTTGGAACCATTTTCCAGATTTCATCAAAACCTGGGACATCCTTGAAAAGATTTTTATTTGATGAAAAATTGTTATCCAAAATAGTGAAGATTAAATTATTTATAGCATAAAACACCGTTAAATCTTAAAATTGTTTAAAATTCGCTCGTTTCTGCCACTCCAGAAACAATTTGAAATCATCCTCCCTATAAGACACGGAGCGAAAATACTTGAAGAAACCGTAAAATTAGCTTGTCAGCAGCAATTTTCCAGGAAAACCCCCAACCATGTACATCATGCGGCTTGCCATTAATACCTATTATTAAATTTGGTGCAGGAAAGCATTTTCTTACCAGGGTGTTCCTCATCATAAACACTGTTCAGCATTTTAACAGCTTGAGCTCGACTAAGTGGACCGATCCCATACACGGCTAATCGCTTCTGGAATGAAAAAGAAAAACATGACTGCAAAATATTTCTTGAATACGTAGTCCCACTTCATGAAAACCAGCAATGGTTAGGATGAGACTTATAAATTTTAACTTGATCTAATCAAAGAAACGGAAAGCAGAATTTTAAAAGACATCACACGTGCTGCTACAGTTGATCCTGCCTATACTGCCCAAACCTCTCACACGTAAATCCAATTTAAAAGAAAGTTGCACACCCGCCGGAGCCCTAAAAATATCTGGCAAATGTTGCCCTGCCCTGGCTGAATTCAAATTCTTCTGATTAAACGCTTGATTAAACAAAGCTAAAACAGATTCAGTGGAATGAACTAAAACCGGAATTTGAATGCAGATCAGAGTGTACAACTTTCATAATTGCATTCGTTCAATGTGCACAACTTTTAACGCGCAAGTGCATTGCATTGCATTCATCCATCCAGCCAGTATTAAGAAATACCCTGAGTTCTTCCGTAGTCATCTTGGAAAAACTGGGCCGTGGCGTGATGTCGGCCGTTTTCAGGATTTTATAGCCCTGGCGCCGTAGATCACTTAGCGGAGTTAGTGCAGCATTGGGAGTTGATGTGAGAAACTTTTTAGAGGTTGACAACGTGGCATCTGCGTCATTCGGAGAGATCAAGTCATTACCAGCAGCAACCTAGAAAAATTTAGTAAATTTAGTACAATCTAATAATTCATTCATAGACGTAAAAATCGTAGTGAGTTTTCACTGTTTTCACAAAAACGAATTTTTACCACAGCAGATAATTAAAAGTACTAGGCGATTTTATATTCCTTGTAGTTTGTCCTCCGGTCAGAAACAGTTCTGAGCACGTAGAGATAACAATTTCTTTCGCAGATTCAACATTCAAACAAAGAGTAAAAAACTAAACCAATTCATAATTTTTTCTAAAAACCACTTAGAACACTTAGACTTACTTTTGCCGGCGGATTTGGCACGATCAACTGGTCCAGCGGTATATTTAGCAGCGCCGAATCAGAAACCGAACAGGAGAGATTCGATCTCGCATCAGCAGCAACAGCTGCTTCATCGTTACCGTTTTCTTTCGGTTTCTGCGGACTCGCTTCCACCGACGAATAGCCATGGGGTTCATCCTTCATCGGTTCAGTAGGCGGCCGGTCAACCAGACTGAAATGGCAAATCCATCTCAAATCATCATCACTGTCATCGTTTTTAGTTTCGGTGGCAGCTGGAGTGGGTTGTGCCAGAGCAGGCCCGTTCCTATTTTCCGAACAGGGGGCAACGTCGCCAACCGCAGCCGAAGACGAATTACCCCCATCATCCTCAAACAAATCAGGACTGCCACAGGAATGCTGAGAAGTCAACGGGCGTCTCTGGGTAGCCCCAGATTGAGAGGGCGGAGGAGTGGTACTAGGCTGAACAGAGGAAG
Organism: Trissonchulus latispiculum; assembly: GCA_030248195.1. Lineage (NCBI taxonomy): Eukaryota > Metazoa > Nematoda > Enoplea > Enoplida > Ironidae > Trissonchulus > Trissonchulus latispiculum. Next base: position 15,761 of record JASAND010017748.1, read on the forward strand.
GAGGAGGTGGGGGTTCACAGTCCTTGCTGCCGGCATTACCAGCTTCAGCTGGTTCTGGCGCAGTGGCAAACTGGCTACACATAAACTCAAAGACTGAATCCTCCTCCGCCTTCTTTTCGGGAGTTTCAGGCTGCGGTGCCGGCTTTTCAGAATGACCAACGTGGTCGTTTGCGAGATCGGGTTGAGTTGGTTGCAGCACCGGCTGCTGACTTTTGCAGAACTGAACAAGATGAGGTAGGCCAAGACTGAAACAGAACAGGACAAAATTACAACAACAGAGCAAATCCATCAGCTACATTCTAAAGCTGAATTATGGGAAGGTTTTCATTTCCCCGCAAGAGGGTTGATGTCTTTAGAGCAATATTAGGAATAAGTGTCTCAGAAAGCAAGATTTTCCAAAAATCGGGAATTTTGACAATAATTTATTTACTGAAAAGGAGTTTGTCTAACATTTACACTTTTTGCAAGGAGGAGGTTTCAACCCCCAAAACCCTTCCCCTGGATACAGACAAAGTTGTCTTCATATTGTAGTCTTTCAATAGCCAGAACGGTCATAATCTCTGGTAATGTGGCAAAATTTGAACTAGCAGATCTAGCATCTAGCCTGATTTAACGAGCAAATTCAACAAATTTGAGTTGTAACGGGCAGTACGGATTCATTTGCAGACGCTCCTTCTCCTTAAATGCAATGCAGGAGAAAGATTAAAACCCGGAAGATCTTTCCAACTTATTTGGAAAATTCGCAGGTTTTTTCAGAGGCTAAAGAAGAAACGGAGAACCGTATTTCCGATGTCTAAATCTCCTCAAAACATAAAAACAATAAATTATCTCGTTAGAGTTCTCAGAAATTAAATCTATTCAAAGACGAAAACAATATAACATTAATGACATTCTTCACGACCTACCGAACTGCGACCCGTTCAAGCTCCAACAAATGAGCAAAAGTCACAGCTGTGCAACCATAATAAACATAGGAAAGAAGCTCGCGACAGGCACCTGAGGTAAGATCCAACTCCAAGCGATCGCTCTGTGCATCCTGACAAAATAGCATAAACTGAATTTATTAGACCAGCATTGTACTGATTATTACAAACGTACTACTACAGAAGGTTGTAGTTGTTGTTTTGTATTGCTTAGGGCCTTTTCGCGAATGGGTTAAACGAGTTAAAATCAAGTCGATCCTTTTCGCGAATGAGTTAAAAGAGTTAAATTTAACTCGGCGAGTTAAGCAGAGTTAAAATTTTTAACTCTTCGGTCATTCGCGAAAAGAGTTAAAAATTAACTCTTTTAACTCTACTCTTTTCGTGAATGACACGTGGAGTTAAAAACCTGCAGAGTTAAATTTAACTCTACCCTTTTCATGAATGGGTTAAATTTAACTCGTTTAACTCGCTCACGCTATTTTACATTGAATTTTAACCCGCGTCCCAGCACGGGGGTTAAACGAGTTAAAATCTTCTATGCTTTACATTGTTATTGCCACATTTTGCGCGCATAATGAAGCTTCAAATATGACACGATAATCCAACCAATGAAAGCGCAATACGTAGTTTTATTGGTTGGTTCATATTGCTTCAAAATTACTTGAGCATTTGCCAATATTCTGCTGAATTATTTTCACTAAGCAATGAAGTAGTTAATAAATCAAAATAGTTGGAAAACTAATCTTTTAAACATGCTGCATTATTAGAACTAATAATTAAATAAATTTAATTAAATTAGAATAATTAATAATAGTTATAAATAAACTCGAAATTATTTTTTGCCAATTATATATTGGACAGTACTTTATGAATGCAAATTTGAAGTATGTATGAGAGCTGGCCACATGAAAAGCCAAACAACGGAACAATACAACCGATCGAAATCTCAACTTTTCTCAAAAAGTAGATTAATTAAAAGGCTAATTTTGCTTTGAATAACAGAAGCAAGTAAAATTATAAAATTGAAAATTACTATAAATTTAAACATCTTGAACCTCTAGACTTTTGCAAGGACATCTAGACTAATGTTACGCGAACTTAGCTACAATTGCAAACTGGTGATGCTCCACAGAATTACAGGATCGATTCTTATCCCAACTGTGATTTTAAGGGCAACCATTTCAAGCCAAATTTAAAATCTTTACTGAATTTTAATCCACAAACAGTTTTCTATTCAAATTCATTAAATAATTAATTCGATGTAATTTGAAGATGTAATAAATGTCTACTAATGATATGAGAAAATGTCTTCTTTTGTTGTATTATTTTATTTAAAATTTTCCAAAAGTAAAGAAGTTGATAAAATTCTCAAATGGTGAAAAGTTGGACATTGCGTAAGCAAAAATTATATTATTATTTTAAATCTTCTCACGTATGCACAAAGTTAATTTTAACTACCAGTTTTAACTCTTTTAACTCTTTTCGCGAATGCACAGAGTTAATTTTAACTCTGCCAGTTTTAACTCTTTTAACTCTTTGATTTTTAACCCTGCAGAGTTAAAAGAGTTAAAAACAGGCAGAGTTAAATTTAACCCTGCGCATTCATGAAAAGGGTTAAAAGAGTTAATTTTAACTCTACTCTACTCTACTCTATGTACTCTACCCATTCGCGAAAAGGCCCTTAGATATAGCTTTATGGCCTTCAAAAAAAGTCTCAAAAACAAGACCAGCTTAGAAACCAACCAGTTAGAAACTATGAATTAAAAAAGTCTTAACATTTACCACAAGACTGGAAAAGTTGCGACATCTCCAGCTAAGCAAAAGTCTATGGGCCTTTGTCGTAGTACCGTCGGACAGAGCCAGCTGGAAATCGCCAGTCTGATCACGTGACTCAAACCAAGTCCTCAGGTCAGACAAAAGCGTGGAGATCGCAGATGGGTCACAGTTCTGGAACGACGGAAAAAGCAAAAGTTACAAGATTTTATTTCTAACTTTCAAAATCAAAATTTTAAATTAAAAATGTGAAAAGCTACAAAATTTTGCTACGTTCTGGCGCGATGTCAGGGCCTGGTCTAGGCACGGTGCATCCCTAGCAACAACCAATTAGTGAGTGAAAACAAATCTGAGAGCTAACAGATTCAATTTCGATGTTGCATAATTTTTTTGCAACATGAATATGAAAAATGTGCAATGTATTCGTTCTCAAGCAGGGAAACACAAATCAAGGTTACTTCTTCGGTTTTACACAACTCACTGTCACTACATTTACTGTATTCACCAGATTTCCAACATCAAAAATATTGTACCTACGTAAGGCGCCTGACAGTGCACGCTACGTACAACACTACCATCCTATGTACGAGATTACAGCACTATGCTTTAGTTGCGTACTCAGACAAATCAACAAACCGATAAATTCACCGGTACGCGTACATCCATGACCAGGGGTTCCAACGTCACTGAACCGGCCATAGCACCTGGGTCAGCGGAATCTGGTCGAGAGTAACTGATCCCCAGATCATCATTCTCCCTTTCGCACTGAGACGGACTGGCGGCAGCACTCTCCCACCAGAACATTTTCGGGGCCACAACAGTGGACGCCAAAATGTCTGCCGCAGCCGCACCAGTAGTCGCAGGCCGCTGAAACAGCACTGTCATTGACAACAGAAATAAGAATGGGGACAGGAGATGAGACTCAAACTATCTGATGTTTGGAATTATACTATGGAAAAACGACAGCACAGAGAGGAGCACGGTTGGTTTGAAGTTTAGCTCCAATGAAACCTATGTATTTCTCTACAGAAGATCAAGTCAGCACTAAGTAAATTTAACACAGTTAGCAATTTTGAACAGAGTCCTGGCAAAAGTTCAAAATTATAGAAGTCGAACTATTGTATGTACAGTAGAAAGATTAACTTTTAAACTTTGCAGAAGATTAATCAGAAAGGGACAAAAATACTCACCGGTACTTTAGGTCGTATAATTTCGTGAAATCGATCTCGAATCCTGGAAACTTTATCCTCTTCTGAACATTTTAAAACAGCATAGCCTGAGGATCTCCTAAAATTCACAAAAGCTTAACAGGATTCTGTATTACAAGTAAAGGATAACTGTTCGTATCAACAACTGTAACCGCTTAGCGAAATCGCCAATCTACGCTAGTGGCTAGCCGGTATTGTTTCCTTGTCTGAATTAGAAGTTTAAGCTTAAGCTTATTAGAAAACAGTAAAGGTGCATTCATAGTAGCAAACGAATAGAGACGCGCGTCGACGTGCGTAGACGCGCGTCGACGCCTCTGATTGTAACATGCCATTTTAACCGTTTAAAATCAGTTGTAACGAATTCATGCCCACGAACGCATGCAGACGCATCCATACGCGCGTCGACGCGCGTCTGCTTGCGACAGGAACTATGAATGCACCTTAAAGGTGCATTCACAAGTAGGAAAAATGCTCCTTGCAGTCGCATGCAAAATGCAATATGAGCTAAGGGCAGCATTTAAATACGTAAAAGACGAGTTAAAATACTGAATATGAGCCAGCATCTAAATGAGTAGAAGACAAGATTCAAAATGCTTAATATGAGCCAGCATTTAACTGTCTAAAAGACAAGATTTAAATGCTTAATATGAGCAGCTCGCTTTCTCGGGCTCATATTGACGCCTTCAAGCTTGTAAGTAAACCTCAATGTACTCAGTGAGGGTCAAGAAATGTCGACTAAAATGTATATACACATCTCCTGACCTAAACGCCTCTATTAGTCTCTATAAAGACAACTGCAGGAACTGTCAAATCCTTATTCAGCATGTAATCGTAATAACGTTATAGCTCTAGCCCCGCATATTATAGCGCTTGTTATATTACGTTATATATATATATATATATATATATACAAGAAATAAAAATGCTCCTCTGGAGCATTAAAAAGTAATATGGGTGATGGTGAGGTTGCAAAATCAAGAGAGGGCTAGTCTTTAAAATGCTTAATATGGGGCTAGGTTAAAAAATAGAAGAGGACTAGGTTGTGAGCGAATTAATATGGGCACAGCTTCGCCGAACAACCCATATTCGCGGTTTGTAAATGTAAATTATTATGCATATCCACGATACAATTGGTTTATAGTTCATAAATAACCTACAGCTACGGTATGTGCTCGAGCTTTATTCGAACTTTTATTTTAGCAAACGTTTTCTTTGATAAGTGCTTCATACTAACCAGCGCATTTTACGTATCCATTTATACGGAAAATTTATATTCAAGAATAATTTAGGACTCTCCCACGATCTTCTATTTCCTCCTGACTTGGACCAATAGCTTTAGCATCATATCTTTAGACCTCTCCTAGTAGTAGAGCCTGCGGTACTTCAACACAACAAAATGAAGATAATTTACGTATATATTCCTAGCAGCTAGTCTAACAGTACATGCAAACAGCTATATTCGATGAGTATTCAACTGCTTCAATTTTTTATTGACTGACATTGATAGCTCTAAGCTAAGACGGAACGTGAAATCCCGCGAATATGGGTTGTTCGGCGAAGCTGTGCCCATATTAATTCGCTCACAACCTAGTCCTCTTCTATTTTTTAACCTAGCCCCATATTAAGCATTTTAAAGACTAGTCCTCTCTTGATTTTGCAACCTCACCATCACCCATATTACTTTTTCATGCTCCAGAGGAGCATTTTTATTTCTTGTCCTTCTGTCATTTTAAAGGATCCCTTTCCAGCAATGCGGTAATGGATACAAGGAGCTTGAACAGTGCCATGCTAAACGAGCGTAGTCGATTTACAATATATGCCCCCAACAAAACGCCGAAAAACGCTGTTTTAAGGGGTTTGACCACTGGTCAATAGGCCCCATAGACCGTAGTGACCACTGGTCACTCCCTCGATTTCGGAAATATGCCCATTGAAACGAGCGTAGTGGATTTACTATATATACCCCCAACCAAAACGCCGCAAAACGCTGTTTTAAGGGGTTTGACCACTGGTCAATAGGCCCCATAGACCGTAGTGACCACAAGTCACTTCCCTCAATTTCGGCAATATGCCCATTGAAACGAGCGTAGTCGATTTACTATATGCCCCCGATCAAAACGCCGAACAACGCAGTTTTAGGCCGTTTGACCAGTGGTCAATAGGACTCCTAGGCCGCAGTGACCAGTGGTCACTTCCGTCGGTTTCGGCAATATGCCCATTGAAACGAGCGTAGTCGATTTACTATATATGCCCCCTACCAAAACACCGAAAAACGCAGTTTTGGGCCGTTTGACCAGTGGTCAATAGGCCCCATAGGCTGTAGTGACCAGTGGTCACTTCCGTCGGTTTCAGCGATATGTCCATTGAAACGAGCGTAGTCGATTTACTATATATGCCCCCGACCAAAACGCCGAAAAACGCAGTTTTAGGCCGTTTGACCAGTGGTCAATAGGCCCCGTAGGCTGTAGTGACCAGTGGTCACTTCCGTCGGTTTCGGCGATATGCCCATTGAAACCAGCGTAGTCGATTTACTATATATGCCCCCGACCAAAACGCCGAAAAACGCAGTTTTATGCCGTTTGACCAGTGGTCAATAGGCCCCATAGGCTGTAGTGACCAGTGGTCACTTCCGTCGGTTTCGGCGATATGCCCATTGAAACGAGCGTAGTCGATTTACTATATATGCCCCCGACCAAAACGCCGAAAAACGCAGTTTTAGGCCGTTTGACCAGTGGTCAATAGGCCCCATAGGCTGTAGTCACCAGTGGTCACTTCCGTCGGTTTCGGCGATATGCCCATTGAAACGAGCGTAGTCGATTTACTATATATGCCCCCGACCTAAACGCCGAAAAACGCTGTTTAGGGGGAGTTTTCCCAACTTTGACCCTGGGCTAGGAACCACGAAAGCCATGCTGACCAGTGGTCACTTCGGGCGGTATCGGCAGTATGCTCATCGTTTTCAGCGACCCCGATTTACTATATATGGGACCACCCCGAGGTCGAAAAACGCCATTTTTAGTGACTTTTAGGCCATTTCCAGCAAAAGTGGGACTTAGAAACTTTTAGCCCAAACAGGCCAAAAAAATGCAAAGTTTGGGCCCATCTCCTGAAAGCTAGGGAGCAAAATTCAAAAATCCCCCTCGTTACTTTATGCACCCCTACTGGTAATTTTCAACAAAAGATACTAGACCTCTCCAGCTTCTACCCAGTTCTAGAAAAGTGTGACCAAAATTTGCGAAAAATAGCGAAAGTCCGACTTTGGGACCTTGGCACAGAGCCAAAATTGGCCAGGTGCCAAAATGACCAAAAAAGGTAGCATGGGGGGATCCTGTCTACCAACATATAATAGTAGTATGGTGCCAAAATGCCCACATCGTTCCAACACTTAGCCGTAAAATGCATTTCCAATAAGCGTTATTCACCGAGAAAAAAAACAAACGCACGGTAACTATCGCCTAGTGCAAAAATTCGAAGTTTCGAATTCGAACCAAAAGTATGGTGGTACTTGTAGTACTACTCGAGTTGTTTATGATGGTAACCTTTTTACCACCGCCGGACCTCTAATTAGCTGGCACCAGGCCAACACGGTCTCCAGGGGGCCGCGCAGACGCCTTTATACCCATATTATGTAGGGGCGCTATCGCGCCCCTACATTATATATATATATATATATCTATCATAGGGGTCGCGGCAGCGACCCCTATAATATGTGTCAAAAGTCCCTGGAGACACCGTAAAATAAGCTGCGCAGAGGCTGCGCAAAATCCTGCGCAGATTTCATGCGCAAATTGTAGAGCACATCGAGTTTAGTATGTGTGCGAAGTTTCAGCCCCGTATCACTTTCCGTTAAAAAGTTGTGCCCCGGACCGGTTATGGCGGCGATGTTTTTTTTCCGGTTTCTCCTATTTAATGGTCGTATTGTCCTGACTTTCCGCCTCTTTCACGTAATCTGCAGCGGAGGCCGGACCTAAAGGGGTCTGGGGTCTGGTAGTACCCCATACGCCATTTAAGAATCGCTACTTTTTTGCGCCGCAGGTGCGCCACAGCGCCGCAGCGGCGCCGCAAAGTCGGCTCAGAGCGAAAAGTGACCATTTTTGTGGTCGCTGCGCAGCTCGAACGTTAAGAGCTGGAGCCGATTTCTTTTTATATTCAGAAACTACATATATTGAACTAACTAAATAGCTAAGTCTCGTTTCTCTATCACTTCCCATGCGACCACAGTGGCGGTCAAAAATGGTGAAAATTCGAAAAATGAAAAATCGAAATTTCTCGCTGTGTATTCAACTTAGAAAGCTCAATTCTTTCATACAAAGGTTTTCTGGCACGGCGAATTGATTCCCGTAAGCAGTTTTGCCGTCGGACCCACCCATATTGCTGGGCTGGCTCCACTTTGCTGTCGGGAGGGTCAAGTCGGTACCGACTTCCAAGAACACCATATAGGACTGTGCATAGCCTCTCAAAACATTGTCCATAGGGGTTTTCTGGTGCGCCGAGCTCATTTCCGGTGTCCGTTTTGCCGTCCGACCCACCCATTTTGCTGGGGTGGTTCCACTTTGCTGTCGGGAGGGTCAAGTCGGTACCGACTTCCAAGAACACCATATAGGACTGTGCATAGCCTCTCAAAACTTTGTCCGTAGGGGTTTTCTGGTGCGCCCAGCTCATTTCCGGAGTCCGTTTTGCCGTCCGACCCACCCATTTTGCTGGACTGGCTCCACTTTGCCGTTTGAAGGGTAAATCGGGTAGGGGGTCAAGTGGTCAAAAATAAAATTTTTCAAAAGTGGTCAAATTTGGTACCAAATGAAAGCCCTAAGTGAGCTGAACAACTTTTGTCATAGAAGTGCGTACCTAAAGTGGCTGTAGAGTGCTGTGGTGGGGTGGGGTGGGGACTTAGGCGATTTTCGGTCAAAAATGAAAGTTTTCAAAAGTGATCAAATTTGGTACCAAATGAAAGCCCTAAGCGAGCTGAGCAACTTTTGTCATAGAACCGCATGCTCAAAGTGGCTGTAGAGTGCTGTGGTAGGGTGGGGTGGGGACTTAGGCGATTTTGGGTCAAAAATTAAAATTTTCAAAAGTGGTCAAATTTCGAGTCAAATGAAGGCCCGCATCGAACTGAACAACTTTCGCCATAGAACCACCCACCCAAACTTGCTGTGTCGGATTTATATACTTTCTTTCTCAACCGGATTAAACGACAGACATAGACATAGACGACCAACACACATATTATCCCCTTTTGTGCGGAGCATTTTTGTTACTTGTATATATATAGTTTAGCTTACATACTAGTGCGATTTCAGCTGGCAGCTTGCTATAACTGACTTCTGAAAAAGATGAGCTGGGCTGTAAAAACAGAAATAAGCTGACAAGTAATAAGTTTTCGAAATAAAAGCGTTTGTTTTAATTAAATTGCTTAGAGTTATCTTGTGGTTAGACAACTTGACAAATAAATAGGAATTTGACGCATGTCACATTGGCGAAAATAACGGGCCTTGAAGGAGTCATTTAAGTGGCTGTAAATGTGGCGTCAATATGAGCCCGAGAAAGCGAGCTGCTCATATTAAGCATTTAAATCTTGTCTTTTAGACATTTAAATGCTGGCTCATATTAAGCATTTTGAATCTTGTCTTCTACCCATTTAGATGCTGGCTCATATTAAGTATTTTAACTCTTGACTTTTACGTATTTAAATGCTGCCCTTAGTTCATATTGCATTTTACATGCGACTGCAAGGAGCATTTTTCCTACTTGTCTTCTTCCATTTTTGGTATTGTTGTAGAGTACGTGGCAGCATATTCGATCTCATTCTGACCCACACAGGACCCACCCACCGCTGTTTTTGGGGACTTTTCCCAACGTTGACCCTGGCCGAGGAACCACGAGCGCCATGCAGCCCGAGGGTCACATCCGTCGGTTTCGGCAATATGCCCATTGAAACGAGCGTAGTCGATTTACTATATATGCCCCCGACCAAAACGCCAAAAAACGCTGTTTTAGGCCGTTTGACCAGTGGTCAATAGGTCCCCTAGGCCGTAGTGACCACTGGTCACTTCCATCGGTTTCGGCAATATGCCCATTGAAACGAGCGTAGTCGATTTACTATATATGCCCCCGACAAAAACGCCGAAAAACGCTGTTTTAGGCCGTTTGACCAGTGGTCAATGGGTCCCCTAGGCCGTAGTGACCACTGGTCACTTACATCGGTTTCGGCAATATGCCCATTGAAACGAGCGTAGTCGATATACTATATATGCCCCGACCAAAACGCCGAAAAACGCTGTTTTAGGCCATTTGACCAGTGGTCAATAGGCCCCCGAGGCCATAGTGACCAGTGGTCACTTCCATCGGTTTCGGCAATATGCCCATTGAAACGAGCGTAGTCGATTTACCATATATGCCCCCGACAAAAACGCCGAAAAACGCTATTTTAGGCCGTTTGACCAGTGGTCAATAGGTCCCCTAGGCCGTAGTGACCACTGGTCACTTTCGTCAGTTTCGGCAATATGCCCATTGAAACAAGCGTAGTCGATATACTATATACGCCCCCGACCAAAACGCCGAAAAACGCTGTTTTAGGCCATTTGACCAGTGGTCAAGAGGCCCCCGAGGCCATAGTGACCAGTGGTCACTTCCATCGGTTTCGGCAATATGCCCATTGAAACGAGCGTACTCGATATACTATATATGCCCCCGGACCAAAACGCCGAAAAACGCTGTTTTAGGCCATTTGACCAGTGGTCAATAGGCCCCCGAGGCCGTAGTGACCACTGGTCACTTTCATCAGTTTCGGCAATATGCCCATTGAAACAAGCGTAGTCGATATACTATATACGCCCCCGACCAAAACGCCGAAAAACGCTGTTTTAGGCCATTTGACCAGTGGTCAAGAGGCCCCCGAGGCCATAGTGACCAGTGGTCACTTCCATCGGTTTCGGCAATATGCCCATTGAAACGAGCGTACTCGATATACTATATATGCCCCCGACCAAAACGCCGAAAAACGCTGTTTTAGGCCATTTGACCAGTGGTCAATAGGCCCCCGAGGCCGTAGTGACCACTGGTCACTTCCATAGGTTTCAGAAATATGCCCATTGAAACGAGCGTAGTCGATTTACTATATATGCCCCCAACCAAAACGCCGAAAACCGCTGTTTATAGTGAGTTTTCCTAACTTTGACCCCGGGCGAGGAACCACGGGAGCCATGCTGACCAGTGGTCACTTCGGACGGTATCGGAAGTATGCTCATCGTTTTCAGCGACCCCGATTTACTATATATGGGCACCACCAAATGGCCGAAAATAGCTGTTTTTGGGGACTTTTCCCAACTTTGACCCTGGGCGAGGAACCACGGGAGCCATGCTGACCAGTGGTCACTTCGGACGGTATCGGCAGTATGCTCATCGTTTTCAGCGACCCCGATTTACTATATATGGGCACCACCAAATGGCCGAAAATAGCTGTTTTTGGGGACTTTTCCCAACTTTGACCCTGGGCGAGGAACCACGGGCGCCATGCAGCCCGAGGGTCACATCCGTCGGTTTCGGCGATATGCTCATCGTTTTCAGCGCCCCCGATTTACTATATGTACGCACCACCAAATGGCCGAAAAACGCTATTTTAGACGACTTTTTGACAATTTTCTATGTTGGGGCCTTGAAAAATTTCTAAGTCCAAACGCTTCGCAACCCCATGTTTGACAGTCTGTAAAAATCGCTAGGAGCAAAATTGGGCAAAAATAATCAATAGTGAACAGGTTCATGGTTATGCTAACAAGATAATAATAGGTAAAGGTTACCACCATAAGCCATGTGAAAAATCCGTTGGACACAGAATTGTACAAAAGCGTAAAGGACGAACACAACAGAAAAAAAAACCACGCATACAAAGTGGTCAGAAAAGTCGATTTTTTCAAAGTTCATTTTTTCCGGGCAAGTTTGGTATCATTCGAAAGCTCTTGGCCTGGAGATTTCAGAAATGCAAATTTTAGCTCTCAACTCCTTACCGTTAATTAGTTTTGCTTAATTAACGTTTTCAAAGGCTGCATTTCACCAGCTCATATTATGGGGTGCTCTCCGAGCTACCCCATGATAGTCGCAAACGCAGGGGGGGGTGGGGGGTGGGCTCGATTGTAAGGGTTCCGGTAATGTGGGGGGGGGGGTGGTTTACAGTTAGTAAAGTAGAATCCAGCAGACTTTCTGACATTAAGTTCAGTTCAGAAACAAGAAGAAGGGAGAGTCCAAGGAGATACGGGTTTCTTTCATGCGCACACAGAGAAGGAAAGGCCGCCTACACACACTCCCTGCGCTGTAGCTTATTCATAAAAATTCACATCTCCAAAAGCTAATACCAAGAGCATTATTGCACTATTATTAAGAAGAACCACTTAAGAAGAAAAAGATTAAGAAGAACCACCAATAAAGCCACTAGAGGGCTTCTCTTCACTGCATTGCGTAACGGTGCTCCGCCCACAGTACGCGAATGCTCCCCCGTTTGGGGGGGGGGTCGACCACATCGACATCGCATACGCCCCTCCGTTTGGTGGGGGGGGGGGGGGTTGCCAAAAAGAGGTCCCCGTTTGGTGGGAGGGGTAGCCAACAGCCAATCAGATTGCAGAAACCCCCCTCCGTTTGGTGGGGGGGGGGGGAGAGCAGAGGGTTACGGTAGCTTTTGTTCTATTCCAAAAATGGCTCCCCGTTTGATTGGGGGGGGGGGGGGCCAAAAGTGGTCCTAGTTTGGGGGGGTCGCCAACAGCCAATCAGAATGAGCAAAACTTAACGGGGACCTCTTTCAGCGATCCCCCCCCCCAACGGGGACAACAATTGGCTACCCCCCACTAAACGGGGACCACTTTCGATACCCCCCCCCCACTAAACGGAGAGGGTATACCTGTCGACCCCTCCCCAAACGGGGCAACATTCGCGTATTGTGGTCGGAGTACCGTGCCGTAATGCAAAGAAGAGGAGCCCTCTAGTGGCTTACTCTTCTTCTAATATATATGAGAAAATCATGGACTCTTGCTCATACTGTGGTAAGACTGTGGTTAGTATGTAATTCCTTATTTCATTCAGTTCAGTTTAGACCAACCAAAATAATAAAAACAAACAAATGTTTTGCTGAATAAGTAAGTGCGTTATGTTTAGATATATACCTATGTTTAGATATCACAGCAGTTTTCGAAGAGCCGTCTGAATTAGCCTTTCGTTTCTGTGGTCGTTTCGTCTTAGCATGCGGTTCCGCTTCGGCAGGGACAACGCTGAGCTTCGGAACACCAAGGTTAAGCTTCTGCACCTCTATAGGAGCACACTCTGGCTGACGCGTCGGAGCATTACTGTCACTGTTAGACGGGAAGCATACATTATTAATCACAGAATTAATACACTGAGTAAGTGGACCGGGTTCAGGAAAAGCCTGTTCTGCACTGGAAATAGGGTATTCCGATGTCGTCATAGATTCCCTGTAGACCATATCGGGAGATTTTGTAGTCAGCGGTCTAGACAGCTCATGGTTCAGGGCGGGAAACTTGGAACCTGGTGGATCACTAAAAAAGCAACAAATAATGCAGAAACTATATAATGTAGCAATCGACAGGCGCAGAATCTCAGTACCAAGCTGAACAAACAACACCCAGCACCTAAGCAAAACATGCAAACAACTTTATCTAAAGATATAGGAACCAACAAATCACAAAATCAATCTAACGAACTGAACCCTATAAACACAGAACAAATTTTATAAGCTAAACTCACACAGTCGACTGAACGGTGTTGGGTCTGCAAACACGGTCGATCACAGATCCCACAATCTGGCTCATAATTGAGGACGGCGGGTCAGGTTCTCTCTCCGGTAGTTGCAGCAAACCCAGCGAATCACCTGGCAAATCTGCTGCTCTGGACTCGAAAAAGGGTCTCTGAATTCCATCATCGTCATTTCTGACTTCTCCTCCTCCTTCCGCAACCGCCACAATTTTAGGACCTCCTCCGTCGCAGCTGTTGATCGGAGAGGTTGCTTCCGTGGACATCAGATCCGTGGCCGGCAGTCCGTCCTCAACAGCTGCAGGACTGGGACTGTTACAGAGGCTTTGGCGACTGTAAAACAACAAGATTTTCAAGGAAAAAGTCAGAGCGGGATACCACTCAAACCAAAAGAACGGATGAAAATGCCAGTGCCTAAACATTTACTTGTCTAAACAGGACGTGAGCAAAACAGTGAGCCACTCGGAATGTGCGAAGGAAGTTAAAGTTCAAGATTTTATAAAACATGTTCATCAAAACTTCTGCAAGGATAAAATACAATATGACGTGATAAAATTTCTAGCAAGTAAACATCACCCACGTACCCTTTTTCCAGGGCATTTACAGCCTGGAGATGACGTTCCTTTGCAACCTTTTCCTGAACTTTCACCATTTCGAGCAACTGCTTGGGCGAAACTCCATGAGTGGTGGCACACTTCTTCAAATGAGCAATACGATACTACAACAAAATAAACAAACTGCAGACTGGGCTTATTCTAGTGAGGGGGCCCATAAACACCTTCCCCACTGAAAAAAGAGGTATGGTATCAAATTTTGCCCTGAAAAAATAGCGCAGAAGGCCAAACTTCCAATACTTTTCCGGCCTCGCCGGAGATTTTTTACCTCAATATTTGCCCTATTTCGACATTAAATCTGCTTATTTTTGCGATAAAAATCAACTTTTGCAGTGCATGCAATAGCGCCATATTCAGCATATTTTTCAAAAAAGTTTCGCCCATCCCAAAACTTAGTACTTGGGTTCCAGCTTTTAAGATATAATTTTTAGTTAAGAACGGTTGATGTTCAGATTAGGAGGTTATTTTTCATTTTAAAAATTTTCCGATTCCCAACATATGTGAAATGTCTCTGGACATTCACCTGCTGAAATTATATAGGGACTTTCTTTTCCAGCGGACAAGCAAGAGAGTTTAAAAAACGCATTCTTTCATAATTACAGGAGCGACAGCTGTTTATGGATAGTCCAATAAAATACCGCCCATTCAAGCGACTAAATCCTGTTGTTAGTGTTAAAACATTTTCAATACTATTAAGCGACAACACTCAGTGAAACACATAAAACTTACTGGTCCGGATAGCAAAGGATCTCTGCACATTGGGCATTCCAGAGTTAGCTTATTCTTCTCCAGAAACTGAATCTCTTTTTCCTTTTTTGTGGCACACCTACAAAACACAATTTGACATTCCAAAAACGCACATAATATCTAAACGAAAACTTCAACAAAGAAATTAATTTTCTACAACAATAACTCAGTCAATCAGTACTAATTCAAATAGTATGCAAAGTAATAAAGGACTTTGTATTCATACCGTTGCACGTGTTCAAGTTGCTTCTTCGTATCAACAATTTTCAGATTCTTCTCACAAATGCTGCAAAAGAATCTACCAGAACTCCCTCTGCCATTGACCTTATTCTCCTTGTTGGACATAGTCCCACTTGGACCGGCAACAGAATTCGGAAAATCTAGACAATAAGACTCTCAACCATCACAGGTAGTAAGATATTGAGTACACCAGACACTGGCAGAGATTACAAAAATTAAGTAGTCTTAAATATAAAATTAATCATAGAATATTGCAAACACTGTAAATTAATACAGTCGGGCGAATATTGTAGTGGGAGAAACTGCTATTTCTCAGAATTACAAAATAATCAATTTCAAAATCTGCTCAGAATTCCAAATCAACACGCTTAAAAATTCTAACCCACTATCAAACCACCAATTCATCCTTCTTTGAAATAATAATTCCAGATCAAAGCTACCTGCGTTCAAATCGTCCGTTGACGATGACTCTCCACCAATCAGAGATTCCAGAAATGAGCTGATGTTGCTGGGCTCACCAGGATTAACGTTGGCAGAAGTAGCAGCGGGCAAGCTGGGATTATCAGTTGGGACAACACCAGTCGAAACCGGGCCTGTGGGTTTAGGCAAAATAGGAACAAAATTCGCCCTAGGAGTCTTCTTCTTAGTAGCTACCTTAGGCGGGAGGGAGGGTGGTGGAGTTAAAGAGCCGAGACCCGCGAGTGCTGTAGAAACAGAAGTAGGGGGAGGTCGTTCATAGATGCCCAAACATTCAATATCATCGTCATCATCATCATTGTCATCATTAGAAGAGCACGGATTGTTATTGGAAAATGAGTCACTGCTGCTGGGAGGAGTGTCGAATCTTGGTAAAAGTCGCGGCGGCTGAGGTTCTGGTTCTGGTTGCGGAAGTCGAGTCGTCTGTACTAGATTACTGGTAGTGGCGGCGTCTTGATACAGCAGCAGATAGGGAGATGAAAACATCAACTGATGACTATATAACAAGGAGTATATAGTGGAATGATTTAGGCAAAAGATTGAAGGGCTGGCACTCAAGTAACTAGAAGTATAATATTGGCTCGGAAAGGCTTCTCACAACTACAGACGATAAGAGGAGAAAAAGCAACACAACAAGGCGACAGGGAGAATCCAAACGGTTAATGAATGCAGAATATAGCACAGCACAACACAGCACAAGTCCTGAAAAATATGTATGTAGCATTTACATACATATACAAAGCTTATCATGGTAAAAAATATAAAGCACTAGAGTGATACGTAAAACTACGATGCCAGGCTGATATTTACTAAATCAGGTGTTTACCCATTCCTCAATCGGGGGAAACTCTGTCATAATCAAAAAACGACGGAGACACAGTTTCCTTAAATTTTCAAGCGTTTTCTGGACTTTCTTAGAGAGGGCGGGGGGGCACCCTCCACTCGACCCCCTCCCCTTCACTCGGCGCCACCCCCACTTTTTTGGGCTTCCCCCCACTCACTATAAGGTGTCCATAAAATGGCAAATTTTAAGAATTTTTGGTCAAAATTTTCAAAAATTCTCCGGCTACGCCGGAATTTTTTGGTCAAAAATTGTGAAAACTTGATTTTTGAGCATTTTCGAGCTTAGTTATAGCAGTATATGTAGAAAACAGGCTATTTTTACAACTTTACACTTTTGCGACAAACTTTTACTGCATTTTTGCCAATTTCGCACCACTTTGGATCCCCCCCACTATCTCTGTTATCAGGACCGTCTTAAGGTGCTGGTATCGCTTTGTGTAAATTCGACCCTACAAGCTTCAATTCTTTATGAAAGTGGATGAAACCTTCCAGATACCTTATTTTCGTGCTCTTTAACATTCTGGGACCAGTCCCGGATTATTAGGTTTAAAGATAAGAAAGTTTTGGTTTTTGCCCTTATTCTCTCAGTACATAGTCGCTACCCGGATTGGTTGTTATGGCTGGAAAGAGGGCACCAAAATGAACATTTTTGCTTTTACAACTTTTGAGCTACCTCTAGTGGTTAAGGCAGTATAAGCCAAAAACGATTTTTGGGGTCAAAAAATGGCCATTTTTGACGAAATCAGTGTTTTCAAAATTACTGCCAAATCTTACAGACGATTTCGGCTTATTTATACTTAATCGATACACCGTCCAATTGCGCATTTTATCAATACCTATTCGCTGGAGTTCGTTGCTTTAAGCTAGGGAATTCGCCGAAAAACCATTTTGCCAAAATTGCGATTATTTTGTTTTGAACATTGATTTCTCAAAAACCGTCAAATGGATTCGCCTGATTTTGGGCTGAATGAAAACTCGCCCTATTACGGAGGGACATTTTTCTTGGTTTGAGCTAAAACATCTCCAGTTGTGAGAAAACTGAACAGAAAGTTGTGAAATTTCGTGGCATCGCTGCCGGATTTTTTGGAGTACTGAGACTTGTTGAGCCAAATCCAAAAAAATGTCCCTCGGCCCACATGTCCTTCATATCATGGCACAAGAAAAAATTTTGGCCGATTCTACAGTTTTGAGAAATCGATGTTCAAAAATTTTTGGTCTATGTTCCGTCTGTCAGATGTCAGCATGTCGGAAGTTTTTTTGCTATTTTTTGCCAATTTTGCTAGTTTCGTAAGCTCATGCTAATGTACAGATAATAAGCTTTAAAACGATGTATAAAGCTCTTTCCAACTCCCAAAATTGCAAAAGTTATAGCGTTTCGAAAAATCACTACAAAAGCCCTGCACAAAAGGATACCAGCACCTTAAGTTAACAGGTCTCGAACTGTTGGAGAGTCGCAGATTAAAAGCCGACCTCATTCAAACGTTTAAAATAATTGGGTCTGGGTAAAACCCGGCTCCGGCCCCGGCCCCGGCCCCGGCGCACATGGGTAAAACCCGGCCCCGGCCCCAGTCCGGCGCACACAGAGTTTAATAAGTGGGTAAAACCCGGCGCACTAGCCCGGCGCATTTATAGTGTAAATTCTTATGCAGTATAACAGAGGTGTATGTGTAATTACGCATATGTGTAAAGATTTAAGGCGGAGTTTATGAGTTGAGTTTTATATATACTTTACAGTAGAGACCTTCACTCAGGCCCGTAAGCCCGGCCCGGCCAAGGCCGGGCCGGGCCGGGCCTAAGGTGAAACGGGCCGGGCCGGGCCGGGCCGAGGTAGGGAAAATTTGGGTGCGGGCCGGGCCGGGCCGGGCCGAGTACTAGAGCGGGCCGGGCTTCGGGCCGGGCCTGGTATTTTCATTTGAAGATTTTGTCTTGTTTTTAGTTTTGGCAGCTTATATTGGAAACTTTATTTTTTCTAAAATTAATTTTGAATAATCGTTGGATTTTTATTTCGATCTTACTTAATTTCCTTTCTCTTTCAGAGTTCAGGCGTATGTACTTAACTTATTTGCGTTTATATGACGCAATCTTTAACTCGAATTTGTACATTAGCATCTGAAATTTATTTATATCGTTATATTTAATATTTGGAAAGTATCCCTTCTTCTTAATTAATTGCACTTTGAATCAACAAACTGATCAGTGAATTCTTCCCTACAACCAAGAACTGAACTTCTCATTATTTTATCTCACTCAAAGTAAACATGAGCTACGTGAAATCGCTTAAAAATGGTATCTGCGATGACGAATAAAATTCTGTACAATTTGAACTTTTATTTTTTGCCAACAATTTTGGCGAAAATTTTAGGAAAAACGGGACCGGGCCGGGCCGGGCCTAACTTTTGAGCTTACGGGCCGGGCCGGGCCGGGCCTAAGTTGGAGCGGGCCGGGCCGGGCCGGGCCGAGGTCGAAAAATTTTCAAACGGGCCGAGGTGAAATTTTTACGGGCCGGGCCGGGCCGGGCCTGAAAATTCAGGCCCGTGAAGGTCTCTACTTTACAGTTTGTTAAGCAACCTTTTCTAGCCATTTAGTATTAATTCATGGTTTGTACTTATGAAAATAAATAATTTTGAAATGATAAGATGTATATTTTGTAAGTGAATCTATTAAAAAGCTTAAAATTATCCAATGTTGCTAATTCTTAAGACATTCGTAATGTTTAAAAAATTTAAGTTTTACGTTTTCCAAAGGGGGACATCAAGGAGAACCAGGAAATTTTGGTGTGTCTTATCCCTCCATAGTAAACGTTACAAGTTAATAATTTTTGAATTTTAAAATATAAATTTAAATTTATCGTTATTTTTTTATTTGGTGTAATTTCTTAAAGTAGTGTAATTGTAGTCAGCAAAATTTCTTGAATACTTTTTAATTACGTATATATTGTTTCTAAATATTGTTTCAAATTGTTTTAAAACTTCGTGATGTATGGTAAAAATAAATTCAAAACTTTTGCTATGCATTTATTTCAATAAATGCAAATTTTTCATTAAACGCAATAAATATTGGGGCCGGGTTTTACCCTGCGCCGGGGCCGGGGCCGTGTTTTACCCACCTAAAACAAATGCATGCGCCGGGGCCGGGGCCGTGTTTTACCCAGGTGCGCCGGGGCCGGGGCCGTGTTTTACCCAGGTGCGCCGGGGCCGGGGCCGGAGCCGGGGCCGGGTTTTACCCACACCCAAATAATTTATGAGTTGGATGCCGTGAACTCAGCGGAATTCTTTACGTACGCTGCAGTATCGGGAACCAGAGGACATGCCTTGAGACTTAAGGCTAATAAATCCAGGCTCGACTGTCGAAAACATTTCTTTGTTAACAGGGTAATTGGCGCTTGGAATTCTCTGGAGGTTAAAGTTGTAGCCGCATCGAATATCTTAGTTTTTAAAAACTATTAGACGGTGTTGACCTACCTCACTCAGTTTTTAAAGTATGACTTTGACTAATTAATATGTAGTATATCATAGGGGTCGCGGCAGCGACCCCTATAATATGTGTTAAAAGTGGCTGGAGACAGTGTAAAATAAGCTGCGCAGAGGCTGCGCAAAATCCTGCGCAGATTTCATGCGCAAATTGTAGAGCACATCGAGTTTAGTATGTGTGCGAAGTTTCAGCCCCGTATCACTTTCCGTTAAAAAGTTGCGCCCCGGACCGGTTTATGGCGGCGATGTTTTTTTCCGGTTTCTCCTATTTAATGGTCGTATTGTCCTGACTTTCCGCTTCATTCACGTAATCGAAAGGACCTAAAGGGGTATAGGGTCTGGTAGTACCCCATGCGCCATTTAAGAATCGCTACTTTTTTGGCGCCGCAGGTGCGCCACAGCGCCGCCGCAAAGTCGGCTCAGAGTGAAAAGTGACCATTTTTGTGGTCGCTGCGCAGCTCGAACGTTAAGAGTTGGAGCCGATTTCTTTTTTATATTCAGAAACTACATATATTGAACTAACTAAATAGCTAAGTCTCGTTTCTCTATCACTTCCCATGCGACCACAGTGGCCGGTTGAAAATGGTGAAAATTCGAAAAATCGAAATTTCTCGCTGTGTATTCAACTTAAAAAGCTCAATTCTTTCATACAAAGGTTTTCTGGCACGGCGAATTGATTCCCGTAAGCAGTTTTGCCGTCGGACCCACCCATCTTGCTGGGCTGGTTCCACTTTGCTGTCGGGAGGGTCAAGTCGGTACCGACTTCCAAGAACACCATATAGGACTGTGCATAGCCTCTCAAAACTTTGTCCATAGGGGTTTTCTGGTACGCCCAGCTCATTTCCGGTGTCCGTCTTGCCGTCCGACCCACCCATTTTGCTGGGCTGGTTCCACTTTGCTGTCGGGAGGGTCAAGTCGGTACCGACTTACAAGAACACCATATAGGACTGTGCATGGCCTCTCAAAACGTTGTCCATAGAGGTTTTCTGGTGCGCCCAGCTCATTCCCGGAGTCCGTTTTGCCGTCCTACCCACCCATTTTGCTGGACTGGCTCCACTTTGCCGTTTGAAGGGTAAATCGGGTAGGGGGTCAAGTGGTCAAAAATAAAATTTTTCAAAAGTGGTCAAATTTGGTACCAAATGAAAGCCCGCATCGAACTGAGCAACTTTTGTCATAGAAGTGAGTACCTAAAGTGGCTGTAGAGGGCTGTGGTGGGGTGGGTACTTAGGCGATTTTGGGTCAAAAATTAAATTTTCAAAAGTGGTCAAATTTCGAGTCAAATGAAGGCCCGCATCGAACTGAACAACTTTCGCCATAGAACCACCCACCCAAACTTGCTGTGTCGGATTTATATACTTTCTTTCTCAACCGGATTAAACGACAGACATAGGCCCAACACACATATTATCCCCTTTTGTGCGGAGCATTTTTCTTACTTGTATATAAATACTGTTATTTTTAGTATATATATACAAGAATAAAAATGCTCCGATGGAGCATGAAAAATGCAATATGGGTGACACAGGGTTTTAAGCAGACAGAGGACTAGGTTTTAAAACGTTAATATGGGAGGGGCAGGTTGTAAATGCCAGGAGGACTAGGTTAAAAGCGCACTAATATGGACCAGCTTCGCTGAACAACCCGTATTCGCGGAAACTGTCCAGAGTTTCTATCGGCTGCTGCTTGCTGTTGCTATTGGCAGTTCTTCGGAAAATTGTACGATTCTTGTCAGCATGGCCTGCAAGTATATATTGTGGTCGTGCTCCTTATTATACAACTTAATAATACACGTCCTCCATAATGTCAACTGCTTTTCGCATCAACTTAATACAAGATTATGTGCCAACACTGCAGAAAAAACACCTTGAACACCTTTCTACCAGAACTGCATTGTTTATTTGGAATACGTAAGCTTTAATATTTCACAATCGTCCCGCTTGCTTTGAAAGCTGAAGAATGTAGATCTTACTCGTATGTCATGTGGAGTGGAGCATGAGTGACCGCGAATATGGGTTGTTCAGCGAAGCTGGTCCATATTAGTGCGCTTTTAACCTAGTCCTCCTGGCATTTACAACCTGCCCCTCCCATATTAACGTTTTAAAACCTAGTCCTCTGTCTGCTTAAAACCCTGTGTCACCCATATTGCATTTTTCATGCTCCATCGGAGCATTTTTATTCTTGTCCTATTTCATTTTTAAGGTTCTCAGTAAATAGAATAAACGTTAAAGCTGTGTGAAAGAAACTTTAAAAATTCCGCCAATCATTATATAATAGTCAACCGAAAGTACAGAACAAAGAAGCTTGAAAAGTTCCAAGTTCTTCCTTTTTCTATATTTTGACAGAAATCCAACATCCAGTATCCATGGCTGCAATAGTTTTAGTTACTGTATATAGCATATAGCACTCTACTGCAGCGCAACCAAATGAAAACTTTGCTGTCAGTGAAGGAAACTCATACGGCACGATTTTCAATGCTCTGCCGCACTTGTGTGCAAAATTTCGGACGATTGCAACTTTCCTGTAGCTAGTTATAGGCCGTGCTGTACTTCAGCATCACTCGACTGCAGCCCAACCAGATGCAAACTTTACTGTCGGTGAAGGAAACTCATACGGCACGATTTTCAATGCTCTGCCGCACTTGGGTGCAAAATTTCGGACGATTGCAACTTACGTGTAGCTAGTTATAGGCCGTGCTGTACTTCAGCAGCACTCTACTGCAGCGCAACCAGATGCAAACTTACTGCCAGTGAGGGAAATTCATACGGCACGATTTGCAATGCTATTCTGCATTTGTGTGCAAAATATCAGACGATTGCAACTTATCTGTAGCTAGTTATAGGCCGTGCTGTACTTCAGCAGCACTCTACTGCAGCGCAACCAGATGCAAACTTACTGCCAGTGAGGGAAATTCATACGGCACGATTTGCAATGCTATTCTGCACTTGTGTGCAAAATTTCAGACGATTGCAAGTTTTCTGTAGTTAGTTATAGGCCGTGCTGTACTTCTGCAGCACTCCACTGCAGCGCAACCACATAGTAGCATCGTAATAAGTATACGAAACGTATCTATAATAGTTTGTCATGTCCTAAACTATCTGTATGCCGAATTTCAAATACCAGTGACGAACGAATAACTTGTTATCGACGGTGCTGTGTTTGGGGCAGTATATACAGCACGGTGGAAGCTAGAGAATGCACCAACTAACATAGCTACAGTTCCCCCTTACTACAGACATGATTTTCGCCAAGTTTCATATGTTCAGCCGTTTACAGTAAGTCTACAGACAGCGTGCTGTGGTTGTTGCATAGCAGTACAGCACGATAGCAGCACCGCACAGCGCTGCGACTATGCTCATCGTGTTCAGCGACCCCGATAACCCTTATATGCGTCCCACTATATGGCCCAAAACAGCATATTTAGGCCTATTTTTGACCATTTCCTGTAGAGTTGGGACTTAGAAATTTTCCGAAAATGGCTATTTGGCCGGACCAACTTTGGGCCGGCCGCCAGAACGATCCTGGCCAGATATCAAAAATCGCCCTCGTTAAGACATATAAACCCTTCCGTGGATCCTTATGCAACAAACCACGTCTCTCTAGCGTCTTCCCTGAGTCCTGTAGCTTTGACAAAAAATTGGCCATTTTAGCGCCAAGTCCACTTTTGGCCGGCCGGGCCGGGCAGCGAAAAAATATCAAAAAGGTTCACTTTCGGGGTATATACGTACGTTCAGAAAAACCAAACTTCACCTGCTGAAAATGCCCAGATCGTTCTAACACCGCGACAGAAAATTGCATTTTTCCAAGCGTGACTTACACGGAAAAAAACAAACGGACCTAACTTGCCCGGAAGCGAAAATTTTCAAAGTTGGAAATTTTGACCAAAACTTTTTTGCGACTTGTAGTACTCGTCGTGTAGATTCCAACGATACCAAAATTGTCCAGTTTGGTTGAGTATTTAGCTGGCACGGAGCTCGAACGGGTCTCCAAGGGCCGCACTGAGCCTTTTACACCCATATTATAGGGGAGCGCTCTCGCGCTCCCCTATAATAGTTATGCGCGTATATCGATATGTAAAGCTGTTGTTTTGTTAGTATTATTGAGATATATACATACGTAGTTTGCCATTTTTGTCGCGTCAGTCACCTGGCTTATCCCTTGGCAATTTTTTATGGGGGGGGGCTTCATGGGGGGGGGCCCCCCCAACGTTGGGGGGGGCTCACCCAAAATGGGGGGGGCATATTTTAGAAATTTTTTTCGAATTTTTGTGGGTTTTTTGCGTACTAACTGCTAAAAATCGCTAAAAAATGACTAATTTTAGGTGTTTTTAAGCTAAAATAGCGAAAATTTAGTCAAAAATCCGGCGAAGCCGGAAAATTTTTTGAGAATTTAGGGTAAAAATGGTAAAATTTGGCAATTTTTGGGGTTATGGGGGGGGGGAGGTCGGGATTTATGGGGGGGCTTTTCATGGGGGGGGGGGCTCCTCGAATGGGGGGGGGAGGTCGCCGAATGGGGGGGCCGCCCCCCCCCCACCCCCCCCCCACAAGGGATAAGCCAGAGTCACGGTGCATGCAGAAACTTGCATGTAACCTATTTGGCTGTTTATATGTGCGTGTCTTCTGTACGTTACTGTTTGACTGTTAGCCAAATAAACAAACATTCATTCACTAGTGGGGGGGGACGTCCCCCCACGTCCCTGGGCTTTTTTTAGTGGGGGGGGGGGGGGGTGGGGGCGCCGCCCACGTTTCGGGTTCCCCACACTCGACCCCTTCCCCCCCCTCGGCCCACCCCCACGTTTTTGGACTTCCCACCACTAACTATAAGTTGCCCAGAAAATGCCAAATTTTAAAGATTTTTGGTCAAAATTTTCAAAAATTTTCCGGCTTCGCCGGACGTTTTTGGTCAAAAATTGTTACAACTTGATTTTTGAGCACTTTCGAGCTTAGTTATAGCAGTACGTATATATATGTAGAAAACAGGCAATTTTACAACTTTACACTTTTGCGACAAATTTTTACTGCATTTTTGCCAATTTCGGACCACTTGGATACCCCCTTTTTGCCCTCCCCCCACTAGTGAGGGGGACGTCCCCCACGTCCCTGGGTTTTATTAGTTTGGTGGGGGGCGCCCCCCTCTATTCAGGTTCCCCCCCCCCCACTCGACCCCTTCCCCCCACTTTTTGGACTCCCCCCACTCACTATAAGGTGCCCAGAAAATGCCAAATGTTAAAGATTTTTGGTCAAAATTTTCAAAAATTTTCCGGCTTCGTCCGAAGTTTTTGGTCAAAAATTGTTAAAACTTGCTTTTTGAGCACTTTCGAGCTCAGTTATAGCAGTATATATATGTAGAAAACAGGCTCTTTTTACTGCATTTTCGCCAATTTTAGACCACTATGGATTCCCCCCCCCCAATTTTTTTTCGCCTAGAAAAAGCCCAGCTTTCCCCCGACTTTTTTCGCCTATAAAAAGCCCAGTTATTTTCACATTTTAACCAACCAAAAAAGACTGAACTACGTACATCTGTAGTATTTTTAAAATATCTCCATTTCCATACAAAATAAAAACGTGGAAAACAGGCAGACGTAGTTGGCCCTAATTTATCGCCATATAGCAAGCTTAACAAAAAAATCAAAATTCGGTTTTTTTTGGCTTAAACTTTCGCAAAACTAAACCAAATCGATTACTTTGAGGACCCATGCATAGGTCTTGGGCTAAGCTTTAAAACCACCCCCAGTTTCGTTGCTCTACGACCTACCAGTAAGTAGCAGTATATGTATAGACGAAAATGTGTGATTTTTTGTTAAAGGTTTAACAAAAAATCACCCGTTAACAAAAAAATCAGTGGCGGATCGGATCCCAGAGAACAGCTAGCAACTTTTTGTCATCAGTTTTGGATAGAGCGCACTAAATAACGTATATATTTAGAACCCCAAACCGCTAACCTAGTGCTCCAACTAAGGCAACTGACCCCGCCGAAGTCTTAGTGGTCACTGATGGCCCCCGACAGCGTCCAGTATGAAGTCTGGTGACTCTAAAGTGCCGTTTTAAAGGCTAAAACGTTGTTTTTCCGTGTTTTGAGTAATTATAATCTATTTCCAGGCATTTTGGCAGAGAAACTCAAAACTTTGTATGTTGCTGGGGTATGACTCACGGTCACGTGACCCCTGTCGGACCCGTCCGGAGCCCCCAGGTACCAACTGGACAGTCCAAAGTGGCTATAAACATGTCCTAGGGAATTTTCGAGGGCGCTGAATTCAAATCTGGCATTAGTTTTTAGGTAACTATGGCTTAATACTGACTTCTGGGATCACGTTTACCGTCGGACGGTCCAGGCACGGCTGGTTACCAGGTTGGACTCCAGAAGTGTCAGGCAACCTCAAAAACAAAGTATAGAAGGGTTTTCCAGGTCGCTGAGCTCGATTTTGACGTTAGGTTTGCTCTAGCTGCTGTTCTGACTTCAATAACGATTTTTTATTTGTTAAAATTTTAACAAAAGAATCACCCACCCCAGGACGGCTCAGAGGTCCGACTGGGAACTTCTATAATGTATCGATAGCCCATAGTCAGGACATGTCACATGCACAATATGGGTTGCCTAGGGTTTTCGCTTAGTAAATAGCAGCCGAAATTCGAACTTCGGTCATGAACGTTTTTGAAGTCACTTTTGGGTACCCTCACTTAAAGGTCTGCCCTGAACGCATGGAGAGGGCCTACGGGCTCAAACTCACAGGCTGTAATGTCGAGATGTGTGGCTATCACCATGCAAAAAATTGGGTCTCTAAGACTATCCTGTGAGTCAGGGTGGGGTGATTTTTTTGTTAAAATTTCGGGTGATTTTTTTGTTAAGCTTGCTATAATTCTGAACGATCCTCCCATGAGGCGTTAAAAATCACACGCCATAAAATGGAAAAAATGATGCTGTAATCAAGTAAACTTACAAACTAAACTAACAAATCTAAGGCTGAGTGCAAAAGAAAGCAGCGGGACATCAGCTAATCCCCGCCAACTTCCCCGACACCTTGCAGAAGTCGATTGTGCAGATCATCAATATCAGTTGGATCCTGCATAGTTTCTCTGATGGAAAATCGATTAAATTTTCGTCTTTGCAGGACTTCTTCGTTCAAATTATCAAGCCCAAGGGGAAGGTCGGAATTACGGTTACCGTACCGAACTTTTAGGACGTCAGGCGTAGGAATCAAGAAATAGCTGCAAAAAAGCAACATGAAAATAAATAGGGTAGACAAATTTTGTAAGACAACGGTACATTCCACCGAAGGAATGACCATTGTCCAAATTGACGAATTTTTGACGTTTCAAGAAAAAATTGCAATTTTAGCAAATTTTGCTACATTTGAGGACCTTAAGCTTGAGCATTACGATTTTAGCCAAAATCTGGGTGAAATTGTGGCATTTCGAAGAGCAGCGTTGTACGATACAGTAGATCCCCGGTCACTCCAATAGACGGGAATGAAACGGCTGATCAACTGGCAGCGCAAGCCTCATCAATGCTACAGGAGGCTGTGCCAATCGACTATGCCTCCTAAATCAACCATCAAGAGATTCGTCAGAAACTCCTGGCTAACCAGTTGTACCCATCAACGGACGAAAGAAATCTTCCGCCAAGATGGCCCCACTCCACCTTACCTGGAATCAGGTCTCCCCAGAAGGGACAGGGTGATCCTGAGTTAACTACGAACTGGAAAGTCAATGTTACTCTATGAATTCCGCCATCTGATTGACCCTGAACAATGGCCGTCCCCGATGTGCCCCGACTACGGGGAGGAATCTGGGACCCTCTCCCATGTGCTCGTCAATTGGCCCGCCCACGCCGTTCACCGAATCCGGCACCTAGGTATATATGTCCCCTGACAATTCCTGCCTCAGACGGAATCCGGAGGCAGTCCTGCCCGACCTCCGGGGGAGCGGACTGATATATATAGTCCGCCGTTTATGGGAGACCAACAACGACCACCTACCAAACAACAACAACAAGCTTGAGCATATTTTGCAAACAAAGCCCATGAACCAACCCGATCGCGAAATAAACTCTCGCAGAATTTTTCCACTTTTTCAACTTTTAGGAAATTTGGATTTTTTATTTTCAAAATATGCTCAAACTTAAGGTCCTCAAATGTTGCTAAATTTGCTAAAATTGGAATTTTACCTCGAAATTTCGCCAACGGTCATTCTTTCGGTGACATGCACCGTATATACAGGCGCGTAGCTAGGGGGGGATGGGGGAAATTCCCCCTCCCCGAAATTGTGTTGCCCCCCAGGAATTTTTTCCTGCCACGTGCGTAAACGCCTATTTCTCAAAAAATTTTCGGCGCGATATATGTGCTGGGTTTTTTATTTGCGCCACAAACTGCGAAATTACGCAATTTTTTTCTGAAATACGCAAAAATTTTTGGGCCGTTGCGCCACAGTACGCAAAAATTTTTGAAAAAAATGTGCTTGGAAAAATCTGATTTGGAGCCAAAATCTTTAAAAATTTTCTATTTTTTGCTGGGGGCTGCCGCCGCCAGACCCGCGTTTTGTGTATATATACTTTACTCGGCATTTTAATTCCTATTATACGTAGTTGTTAGTTGTTGATATGGTATTAAAACATCGAGTTGTATCAGCTATGCTTTGCTACCCAGGGTAAAAATCAATATCGGGGGAAAACCAACCCAATGTTGCGGACAGGGTATATAGCTCATAATAGCGATTTTATGCATGTAATAAGTATATAAATTCGGCCTCGCTGAGTTCACATCTTAATTTTCCCGATGTTCCGTATAATAGGTGAAAAAACTATCAAAATTTGCAACATCAACCGGATAGGTTTCATCAAATTCGCCAGTTTCAATGGTAAAATGCAAAAAGTTTTATATAATCTTTGGAAATTTGATGAAATAAAATAAATATTGTTTTGTTCTCTTTCGCGGGTTTATTTTGTCCCAGCGTGGTTTTTGGTCAGGTTAGGCCAGCCCAACAGCCAATCCGCTAAAATGAGGTTTTCGCGACCTAACAAAAAAATTGTCGTGTCCGAACGCAATTTTGAGCTGTTCACGTGAAAGAGTGTTTTAAACTTGCTATATGGACGTTTTTTCAGCAATTCAGAACCATTTTTGTGACTTCAGCGACAAAAACAAAAATCGGTTTTTCCCACCCTTGGTTTTATTTTTCCATTTTTTGAAATTCTGTTGACAGCTTGCCAAGAATTGGAACAAGCAGACGTTACTCTCATAGAAACTATCAAAAGGAATTGTGTAACTGCTGTGGAAAATTTGGTATGGTAGTTTGGATTGGATGGGTCGTGCCAACTTGCAAAAATTTCAGACCTCTAGCTCTTCCTTATTACTCAACCTTGGGCTTTGGCAGGGTTGGTTTCTTACCTTCTTTTGGCGGTTGGTTTTTGTTCCCCGACCTCTATATATGCAATACATGCGACGAGTCATGTAAATTTTTCGGAGGTTCCAAAATGATAAAATATATAATTAATATTAGATTTGTTAACTTAAAACGGTAAATTAATTTAAAAATAGCTCGAAATAGTTTTTAAGAAATAAAACAGGTGTGGCGCAATTTTTTTCCTAATTACGCAAAAATTTCGAGTCACTGCGCCACGGACCGCAAAAAGTTCGGACGAAAAATAAAACACAGTATATGTGTATTATATATACACCATTGTTTCGCACTAAAAAATGAGTACCAATTATATACCCTATTTGGTCTACTTTGACCACTTTCTGCATTATTTAGGTGCATGAACAAGCACTGCGCCTTAAATATTATTGTAATTTCAAAGAGTGCTCTGTAAAAATTCCACGAAGGTCACGAAATAGAAAAATTTCTCAGTTCTGGGGGACTCCGCCCCCCAGACCCTCCGGAAAAATTTTGCATGCCCCCCCGAAATTTTTTTCTGGCTACGCTAGTGAATATATATATAAATATATACGTATATAATCCTCCATTAACAGAATAACATAAATGTTGTGTTAGGTTGCAATTTTATATATATATTGCTGAAACAAAAATATTCTAAGTTGAAAGACTATATATATATATATATATATATACCCATAGGTAAGGTAGGGGGAGGTGGACATGTTTGTCTTCGACAAGCAACCCCCTCCCTTCAGAAAATGTCCCAACGACACACAGGAGACTGAACATTTCATATTTCTTGCAAATCATTCAGACTTTTGAGCAAACAAACAAACAAATGATAACAACTTACTGCGTAAATGCGGCCACGCCACCTGCAAAAATACAGGCAACACCAGACAGTATAAAGGTTGCCCTATTCAAATTTGTTCCACGGATGCGATGAGAGTAAAAGTTTTTAAATGGCTGCTTCTGACAAACAAACTGTGTCAACTTCATTCAAAATCTAAATTTCAGCCAAATCAAAAGACCAGATTCTGCGCTTATTCTACTGGGGTGGGGTGGGGGGGGGGGCGGGCCCCCCATAAACACCCTTCCCACGAAAAAAATCGCCCCCCAAGAAAAGTGGGTGCCCCTTTTGGAACCAACTTTTGCCCTGAAAAATTCGCTCATAAGGCCAAGTTTTTAAAAATTTTGGGGCTTCGCCGGAGATTTTTATTCGATTTTTGGCATTACTAAATCCGCTTATTTATTTTAAATTATATTTAAACACTAAATCCGCTTATTTTTGGCAATTACTATAAAAATAGCGCAATTTTTACCATGCTTTTAGAAAATTTTTTGAAAAATTTTTGCCCCCCCCCAAATGTCTCGCCTCCCAGAGGGCCCCCAAAGACAAATTGCATAGAACAATTTTCGATTTTATGCCATTTTTGGCCACTTTTCGGAAAAATGCAGGGGGGGGGGGGGGGTAGCAAGAATCTGAAAATCTGGGCGGGGTCGCCAAAATTTGTCATTTTGGTGGGGGGTTCCCCCCCCCCCCCCCCCCCATGTGGGTATGCACCCCCAACCCCCAAAACTATGGCGGTCCCTCCCCAGCCCCAGGTCTCTGGGGGGGGGGGGGGGGGGGGGGGGGGGGGGGGGGAAAAAGTTTTCAAAATGCTTAAAAAATAGCTATTTTTAGCTGCTGAGCTAAAAATTTAAAATTTGTAACCCTAAATTTAAGCTTAAAACAGCTAAAAATGCGTAAAAATCCGGCGACGCCGGAAATTTTTTCAAAATTTACCCTCAAAACCTTGTTTTACGGGCACTTTAAAGTTCGGGGGGGAAGGCCCGAAACCTGGGGGCCATTATGGGGGCGCGACTCAAGTCTGGGGGGTCCCCCACCCCCCCCCCCGTAGGAAAAAGCCAGAAGGCGCACTTTGGGGGTGGGCGGAAGGGGCGGCCCCCCCCCCCCCCAATATCAGGCGTATAAAAATTTTGTCCGCGTAGAGGCGGCCATAACATTTCAAACATTGAAAACAACAAATTGATTGACTTCTTTATTGTTTGATTTATATATATACCCTTACTCCAGCGTTTTAAACCTTTCAGTAACAACTCTCTTTTTAAGATTTTCAATAAAATTTGAGACTACGGCGCCTAACGCTAATATTTTTGCTTTTCAAATCCGTTTTTCACAAATCGCTAAACTTCTTCAGGACATCCCCTAGGGCCACCAAATTTTCTGAGGTTCGCCCTCAGCGAATAGAATTTTTATGTGTGCCTCAGACGTGTGCAGGAGGGGAAATTTGGGGGGGGTGAAGGGCGGTCGAAAAAATCTGAATTTACCGGAAAAATCCGGATTCTGGGGTTGAGGGACCCCTCTAGGGGGGTGAGAGAGAGAGAAAGTTTTCAAGTTTCGAAAAATGGATGCTAGTAAACCTCTTTCGTGTGATTTCAGGAACCATACCCATAGATTAGATCAATTATTAGTAACTGTATTTCCAAAATTGGAAAAAGTAGGCAAAATACAGGTTACGCATACATTTCAGCTTATTTCTCTATAACGAAGAGCGATTTCACAATAATTAAAAAATCGTCCCCAGCTATTTGATGGAGGTATCGAATGGTATAACCGATGTCTCGCGAAAAAATTTACTTGAGTCTGCAAAAATTCTGAAAAATTATACTTCTTCTAAAATGTGTTAAAAATATTTTAGAAGAGTAACATTAGTTTCGTGGCATGCATTAAAAAGAGAAAATGTCAAGCTATATTTTGATATAAAAATGGCTTCTTAACTCCAAGTAATGAATGAGTAATAACGGTGCAAACTTTATGTGACCAAAGGGAATCACCACCTTAAGGGCGGTTTTGCGACTTTCTGACAGGTTAGAAGTAGCACTATAACACGCTCAGATGACGCAAGAATAGCATAGAACGTTATCGGAATATGGTTTAGTAAGGGTTAATTAGGCTTGCTAACCAATAATGGAGGGGCCGTTACCCTTCCTGGGTCAGTAATAGGCCCAATCATCATGTCTGATTAAGTAACGGAGGAGTCGTTACTCTTCCCAGGCCTCACAAGGCCTCCTGCTGTTAGAAGTATTTCGAAATTGCAATTGTTGCTAGGATTAACGAGCGGCCTCCCTTGTTTTCGGCCGAAAGGTCACGCCCAAGAGGAAAGAAAGGGACTTGGAAACAAGGGGGCGCCTAAAAGCTATAAACGTAAAATTTATTAAATAACATGGGTAAATTAACGCTTAATATTTAGTTTTACATAATGGGCCCCGAGAGGCCTTTATTTCGTACTATTTCATTTTTCGATTCATGAAAATTAAATTTTAAGCAAGGAATTTCCCCTTTGGTTACCTTTACGTGTTAACCAAAAAGTATAGAAAGTTCCCCCAAAATTCAGCTTTGGAAATTCATCAAACAAGGGGTCAGTTGGAGGGTTATAACTCCAAATTCCCATTAATCTCCATTCCGGCGGGCCAGGCGCGCAAACAGCCTGCGTGGGGTCTGAGCTAGAACTGAGGTAGATTAGGAACAGTTTTTCCCCACAGCCGGCAATTAGGAATTGCCGGCCATAATTGTTAAAAAATAGGCGCTCTCATGTGCAAAAGAAGTATTGTCGGTACTTGTCTGCCCGTGTGATTTTGTGTAGGTCGGCCAACCTAAAACTGTCAGGATTCAAAAATCCATGAATCATTTTAATTATTAATTATCTAGCTGTTTTGCGGGGGAATGGCCAACTTCTCCCAGTTAAACTAATTATGCTGAAGCTGTCCTTAGCGGAGAACGTGTGTGTCTTTTGTTCTTGTTGTAATAATTGCCTGAGCAATTATTACTCGTTCAGCTTTCCTCAAAACTCCTAAAGTTTCAAAATGTCTAATTTCTGTCAAAATTACAAAGTTCATGAGTTCTAAAATGGAGATGGAAATCGGTTAATTCCAGAATTAGGATCAAAATGTGCATACAAAGAGTAGATAGATTTAGATAGGGAAGTACTAGGGTTTGTATTGTGTTATTTAGTTATTCACATGACTGGTGGTATGATTGTGATGATAATTGCGTGAATGTGATCCCTAAATTCTGTGGGAGTATTGATTCCGCGATATCCTGTCCGCCTGTAAAAGGACTTTTTCTGAATTTCCTATTATAAAAATTTCAAAGGTACATGGAGCCCTATAACGTAGAATTGGCTGCTTGGGTAAACTCCTTATGGATTGTGAGGTTCCAAGTGTAGCCCCATTTCTAGAGTGTGAATGATAGACAGAAATTGTGTAATTGTGAATGTGGATGAGGGCATACCATGTAAACTCCATTTGTTCGATAAGGGTCTTGGAAACGCCAGAATGAAAGCGCAAATACTCAGTTGTTAGGCAGGAACTGGGCCAAATTGGGTAGCAATTTGGCCCCTAACCGTAAACTAGAGTTCATAATAACTAAGAGTGTGACAAGTGTCACATTCTTAGTTATTAAGGCGGGGGACATCATCTGCACGATAACGGCTGACCCCCTACACAAATTAGACCCCAGTGACCCCTCCCACAAATGAGTACCTGGTACACATTTGTGTACCATCACTCGCTTGTATCTTTACGTGTTGAAACCAAAAACGTTCTATCAACAGCTGGCCACTTTCGAGCTTCAACACATAAACATACAAGCGAGTGATGGTACACAAATGTGTACCAGGTACTCATTTGTGGGAAGGGTCACTGGGGTCTAATTTGTGTGGGGGGTCAGCCGTTATCGTGCAGATGATGTCCCCGGCCTTAATAACTAAGAATGTGACACTTGTCACACTCTTAGTTATTATGTACTCTTGCCGTAAATTATTCAAGGATTTATCTTGCCTAAAATCTAGATGAATGTTTGGCGCGAAACTGTTAATTTCGGAGTGAATGTAGTGTGAATCTCGCATGGATATTGGTACATTCGGCGGTTTAAAGCAGACCCTGCAGTCTAGGTTCACGAGGACCCGAATTAGGTTTGTAAATCTGTCGGATTTCCGGTCATCCGTGTAGGTAGCCCTGCGATTAGGGGACGGATGAGCCGCATTCATGGAGTCCAGCACTAGCCGAATCGGAATTATGTCAGGAACAATGCACAAAAATAACATGAAATTCCCACGATTAAAGTATCTCATAGCAAATGTCCGATTAGCGGATTAGCAGGTAATTTAGTTTTAATTCAGGAAAGTAATTCTAGTTGTGTTGTTGTTCTAGTTCAAATGATGCCTAAAATGCACATTTTGGGCCTGGAAAGCAAAAGAACTAGTTCAGGAAAGGATCACGAAAACTTTGACGATCACCTTGCCAACTACGAAAGATTTAGTCAAAGACTCACCTTCGAGGAATATCAAAAAGTGATGAATGTTCCCTCTACCCTTAGGGGTCGAGCTGCGGAGATCTACAAGTGCATGCCCAGGGGGGCTATGCAGCAAAATGATTGGGAAGCCTCTGTGAGGTCCCTCAGGGAGCATATGATTCCGCAACTTACTGACATGATGCTACGGCCAAACTGTTCAGTATTAGACAGATGTCGCATGAATCTGTAGCCGATTACTCTCTGCGACCACAGAAGTATGCTCGCATTGCCTGGGAAGATCGAGGAGACCCAGAGTTTTTGGAAAATCTGAAGCTGAAAGCTTTCTTGATCGGACTGCGGAATGAGTTCAAGCCGCACGTTCCGATGGACACGGCTGCTATTCACTTGCATTTAAGAAAGCTCGACAAGCTGAAGGTGTCGACCCCGGAGAGGGAACACCCGCCTTTTGGAGGTGGATCCTGAAGCTGCGGTTCCTAGCGCGAACCTTACAGGTCCAGCCTTACTGAATACGATCACATCCTTGGTTCAGAGCACTGCCTTGCTGGCCAACGAGATAACAGGAATCAAGATTGCTGGATCAGAACAGTCCAGACCTGCTCCTCTGCCCAGAAAGGGAAACGACAAGATTTCCTTTTCCAAACGATTTCAGATGCTTCAATTGTGGAAGATCTGGACATTCGAAGCCTGAATGCCGGTCTCCTGGAGGTGGTGCCTACAGACCCAGGAGTGATTATCCTGGACCTCCGCGCACCAACTATGGATCAAACAACAATGGGAATCCAAATCAATTCCGTTCCAATAATGGACCTCCCAGGTATCCGCCTAATGCGTATTGAATGGTCAAAAACCGGAATGATGGATATCCACTTAGAAATGGACCTCCGAGTCAATATCAGCAGTATCCACAACCAAGGCCTCAGTGGAACAGGAATGATGGGCGGAATGCTGCAGAAGCAGTCAATGCCCCGTATGGATCAAGATTTGCCGACGTGGGAGCCCCAAAATGGGCCTGCCATGGTACAAACAGTAGCGGCTGAGCCCGAAGAAAAGACAGGGTACTTTCCTCCAGGACCATCTCAGCTGCCTACTCAGATCTTGCAGCTGGAACATGAGATCAAAGATCTAGGAGATCAGTACTTCGCTACTCCTCCTTACGTCAAGATGGAACAGCCGAAAGGTAAGACTGCTTACACGCTGAACACTGACAAGGAATCAGTGGATCCCAAGACAGAAAGATTGGACTGTGAGCTCCATTCCCTGCCTATGTATCAGAAGCCTATGTCCGTCACATATCCAAGGACGCATCGATTGGAAGAGCCACAGACCATAGAATATGGATATCCCCTCTCATGTGAAGAGGAGACTATCTGCTGAATTAGGGGCTGCTCGTCCAATCACTGGAGAGAGCTCGGAAAAAGAGAGCTCGTCTGGAAAGTCGAGCACTGAATCCGCGCGACAAATCAGTCCAACGGATGAAAACGCGACTGATCAGACTGATCAGAAACCGGAGAACCGGGAAAGTTGCTCAGTGGCCCGAGTCGGAGGACCCCAGTCCAAACACACGATGGAAAACAGACACAAACCAGAGACATTCCCTGGGACTTGGACGCGGACTGAGAAGGAGTCCCCGCTGTCATGATTTGGTACGGTGTTACCCAACTCCGCGCTTCCAGTCTGTGCCGCCTCCGGATTCTCTGACCATTGGACTTGGCGAAGCAGTACGGGAGTTCCGCGTACAACTCGGGTTGTCACCCGCCCCACAAGTGGAGGCAATTCTTGAACAACAGAAGAAATTGGTCTCGTCATCACAGACGTTGTCAGCAGGATCCGACCAACAGTCGAGGATCGCTGCGGATATGCCTACCATAATGCAGAGCGCACGTAAAGTCCTTGCTCATGGTAGCATGATGATGGATATGTTACATATTCCCCTATTATCTGAAAACGAGCTGATGATGTCAGAATAGCCAGAAGAAAGAGGTGATAAAAACCAACCCTCCGGAACCAAAGAAAGAAGTTCAGCGAACGCCTAATGTCATAGAAATGGGTCCAGTCATGAAGTTTGCTAGAAGAGTACTGGACCGACTGGGAGTCAAGGCTTCAGAAGAGGAGTTACTCTGTTCTTTGGACCCCAGCGTTTTCATGACCCAGGGCGGTCCCTCATCTCCGCGCCGGATGGAATATCAGATCAGTGATCTCATCAAGCATCCTGAAAGAGCCAGATTCAAGATCATTGACCAAAGGCTATATATGAACTTGCCAGAAGAATCTTGAAAAGACTTGGGAAATCGGTGTCTGATGAGCAATTTTATTGCAGTCTGGACAGTGACGTCCTGGAAGCTCCTGAGGATTCGCCTCATGCGGACAGACTTGACCTGTGGGTTGAGAATCTTTCTAGCACCTCTATACCTTTGACAGGGAGACTGATGGAAGCCAACAAGCAAAATGCTGATTCCCTGTCAGAAGAGATGAAAGAACTGGGTCAACATGAGATCATGGTACTGGACTCACCGGAAGGGAGTTCTGACGAGTCTGTTAGTTCCGACAGCTCAGACGGAACAGATGAAGATCTAGAAACCGCGGTGAATAAACTTCAATCACAAGGGATCCGTGTAAACCTAAACGCCGTTGAACCGGTCACGATTAAGACCAAGAAGAATCGAGGAAGTAAAAAGAAAGAAAAGAAGGTTATCAAGAAGATAAAGAAGGTACTGGGGGAGGTACAGATTCCTAAATCTGACCTATGTCCTCAGGATATCAAGTTTCTACGGAGACTCTTGAAAGATGTGAGAACTAAAGAAGGAAACGTGCTCAGAAGGAAGAGCGACGTAAGTGGCAAATGAAACAGGAGAGAGAGAGCGCTATTGGGAATCAACGGTTCCTGCGGGCTAGAGCCCGAATAGAAGCAATGAACTCTATCAGGCGAACTACGGATGTGCCACCTAGTCCGAAACGGAGGTCTCCAGTTCTAGATCGCCAGAATTCTCCCCGATCCAATTCCGTTCCTGCCATGGCGCGATTGCCAAAAACGGAGATGAAAGAGGTTACTCCCAAAAGCGGAGAAAAGAAAGGATCTGTTACAAAGATGGAAGGAAGAGCTAAGGGATTACGAGCCCTCCCTGTTCCAATCCTCATGGTGTGGGTTGTGTTCGGGCTAATGATAGCTATGCTGATACCTTGTGTTAGAATCAAGGGGGAGATGATTATTTTACGCAGAGGGCCAAGGTCATGAACACTATGGTGTCTACCAAGTGGGGATTGGCTCTATCACCAAAGGGATTGATGGCTACCTACACTAAGACAGAATATGTTCCAATCCTGATTCATATGAAGATGCCTAAGCCGCCCCAGCTTAAGAAAATGCAAGCATGGGTATTCTTCTGTTCGCTGTGTGGAGGAAAACCAACCTCTGTCCCAGAGGGTCTTCAAGCACAGTGCAAGAAATGTGATACCCCTCGAGGCCAGGTAAATGAACAACTTGCTGACTGTCCTCATGAACCTCATCTAACAGGACTAATCAGGAACGTGACTGAAGAATACCATGAGATGTATGGTGGAATTCTAAATACAAGATATTATTCGTCAGTAATGAAGATCATCTGCGATAAGAGTCCTATCCTGGGCAACACTTCAACACCACAGTACCAGCATTATAATGAATC
Organism: Trissonchulus latispiculum; assembly: GCA_030248195.1. Lineage (NCBI taxonomy): Eukaryota > Metazoa > Nematoda > Enoplea > Enoplida > Ironidae > Trissonchulus > Trissonchulus latispiculum. The sequence continues at coordinate 54,153 of JASAND010017748.1, forward strand.
TCTATACGCTGATCATGGTTATCAGCACGTGCAATCCAAGTTCCCCTTACGCAGAAATAAGAGAGCGATTGGAACCATATTTGGATTGGTAGGACTAGGGTTGTCCATTTCCAACACAGTGCATCTAGGATCAATGAAGAACAAAGTCAACGCCATCATAGAGGCCACACAGAAGCTGGATGAACTAGTGATCGCTCATGAAGAAGATCTTGAGAAGCTGGTGGAAGCGAATGAGCACGTTTATTCATTCATGCACTACTCACTACAAGAATTAATGGGACTAATCAACTCAGCCCGATTCGAGGCTTTGACTATGAGCACACTAGTGCAGTATTCACTGATTGTGTCTAATTTCGAACACTCGCTCAAACACATTATCGACAGCGTTATGGCAGCAGGACTTGATGAGAGAATATCCCAAGTCTTATTAACTTCAAGATTATCAGAGATATAGTCCAAGGCCATGCTCAGCTGAATCAATCAATCTTGCGGGATGAGCCTAGCCTGATCTATAGATTCGGGAAAATGTATCCTGTGAGGATGGATATCCGAAAGTTATTATTCGGCTTTATCATGGAAATACCAACTCCTACACGTGAGGACGTAGCGCCTGTTTACGAAGGCAGCAAACTAGTCACGCTCAAATGAAAGCTCCAGTTCCGCGGTACGTAAGACATGAAGCCAATCATCAGAACTCTGAGTTCGCTCAGATCAAACTCTCGGAATGTCAATCATCTCCAGGACTATGGGTTTGTGGATCGGATTCGTTGGTAGCCACCCCACAGTCAGCGTGTCTCAAGGCTATTGTGTCAGCAACTCCTATTGATACAGCAAACTGTCGGCAACAGATGATGGTCAAGGTTCTGACTCCTGACACAGATTTTGCCTCTACACCTGCTGGTGTGCTGATCAGGACTAGTCATCCAGAAATCATGGTAACACAGACTCCACAATTACAGCACGTATCACGAGGAGAAACTATCGCCGTTCCTAGCAATGGGATAGTTTGGTTGGAGCACGGAACTTATAACCATATTATAGTCGGCGATCTAGTATTGACTAGTGCCATTGAGGTAGTGCAGTATTCAGCACCTCTAATAACCTATCGAGTTCCTTTTGAAGCTCCCAAGCTGGATGTAGTTCCCATCTTCACTGATCTGGAACGAGCTGAGTATGAAAATCGGGCTGTAAAAAAGGTCCTGAAAGAACATAATCGTACAGCTCCATTGTTAATCCACCCGCTCAACATGAACGTTTGGACCGGATTTCTAATTATTTTAGTTCTGATAGTTGTGTGTGTAATCATTACTATTTGGTTTTCATCCTGCCTTGGTGAGTTTAGAGAAAACCTCCTAAATAGGGGTCGCGGCTCATGTATCGGACTGGGACAACGGTTGAGTCGACTGGCCATGGGAAACCAAAGAATTCCCGCTTTAACGCTCCTCCACCTACTAGCTCCGGCCCTCCTGAACTCCGAAGTCGTTCGCCCTTGCTGGAGCACCCGACACGTCCGATGCACTCAATATCGGGTAACAGATATGCTGGTACTAGACCTCGCTCATATGCACATCCATCAGGTGGGCATTAGCGGTTCGAGGATATCCTCCTGGATCCTGTGTCACCATCGCCCCCGCCTCCAGACCTAGAAGACCATTACTCTCAGGATTAGAAGGGCACCGACAGGAGGAAGAACCGTTTCATCTACTTCGGCAATACGGGGACGAACCAGATGAACAGGGGAATCCAGCACGCGCTCCGAGCCCAGAAGTGGAAGGAGCAAGAGCTTGAGTCGTTACTCCGCCGCCCTATAGAAAAGACCAAGGAAACCGATCCAGAGATTCGTCCGCCGGAAGGAGAGATAGAGTCTGGAGTCTAATGGATGCGCTCGAACACTCAAAACCGGAGGACCTACCCTCCGGCAGCACCACTCCCTGTATTGACATATCCATCCAGGGAGTCACAATCGAGGCAACTCTGAATACAGGAGCCAGCATTGCCGCAATGTCAGAAAGTGTAGCGAGGAGGCACGACTTCACCCTGGTGGATTTAGAATGTCCACGGCAGAGCTCTTCGGCCACTGGACATCAGCTGAACATCGCGAAGAAAATTGAAGCCATTATCTCCTTTCCTGGTTGTCCTAGCCATCCACCTATCCCTCACACCATCTTCGTCAACCCTAGTTTGCCACAAGTGATCCTGTTGGGAACTGATGTTCTGGCGATGTTCTGCGGCTCTTTTGAGATATCCTTCTCCACAAAAGAATTGAAGATACGCCCCACGCCACTGCCCGCAGTCTATGTAATTCCTCTGATAACGCCCCACCATTTATTTGGAGCCTTCTCAGGAACCTCCCCAAGCGAAGACTCAATTCTCCCTATCCGGCCCCGCTGCTTACCGGCCATCGGGACGGAAAGACTACGGTGAACAGGAGCACATTCCCCTCGTCCTTCAGAGATGCCCTCCACAACAGTGGCCTCAGCCCCAGTCAGGCAGAGCGAGTCTGAAACTGTACGACAATACTATCACAGGTTCTGTGACTATGCTGCCATCGTATACGGTGACCATTCTGGCTCAGAATCGGTTAGAAAGAGTCTGGGAAGAACCTTTATCCTTGGATTGCGGAGGGAGCTCCAGATACCTACCTCATCAGGTCATTTACTGGCTCTCTCAGTTGAAGATGACGTCTATAAGGAAGATCAGGACCCTTCACCTCGACTGAGAGCTACCACTCGGGAGGCTCAAACACCCCACCCCAACAACAACCACGGAGGCTCCCGGCAGAGTGTCTCAATCTTCCGCAGAGTTCCGTGCTAGTAGGCAGATACTAAGTACCATTGAACAAGGGACGAACCGTCCGTGGACCGTTATATGAACGGCTGTCAGGTATGCCGGAGAGATATATGCCGAACTATTGGCTGCCAAGTCCGTTGATGCCTACCTCAGCTTGCTCTTCATCGCAGGACTAAGGAATGAAGCGCGCGATAGGACGACGTTGTTTCCCGACACGGCCAAGAGTTTACATGACCTGTATCAATCTGCTCTAGTGGGAGTAAGGAACCTAACCGAGGGAAGATCAACGTGCTCCACTCCCTGATCACTCCTCACGACCTCAAGCTGATCAACCCCGCGCTCCAAGGACAACCCCTCCCAGAGACCGAGGAGGTCCCAGGCGTCGTGAAACTGAACGTGACATAATAGTCCCTCCTGGATTCGGAGGGGGATATTTCGACCAAGAAGACACTCCGTTGCCCCTAAACTATCTGACTCCACGTGAAGACCCCAGATACCCGCCCAGGGATCAACCAACAATACACTGTCACACGGGTGCACGCTCAGCCGATCCATACTCAGCCCCACAAGTTCGCGAGCGGACTCGTCATCGGTCTGGAGTCCCTTGGCCTCAGGAGTCAGGGGAACCTTCTCACCGAGGGCATTAGTATCAACGATTGTAAATACGTTAGACGGGAAGGGGGAGAACTCAATGCAAGTTCTCGCCCCGGGAACGAATAGTTGAGGAGAAAAAGGAAGTATTAATAGGTCTTCATTATAAGAGAGTTTATTTGTAAAGATTTCTGTCTTAAAAGCAGCATGACGTGCAATCAAAAACGAGCATCTAAAAATTACTATATATATATATTAAATATTAACTGAGCGTTTCATTAACAAAAGTATCCTCAACTTCGTTCCCAATTTGATAACAAAGAAAATTACAAAAAAGTATAAAATATTCGAAAATATACCATAAAAAGAAACATTTCGTTGGAAAAGTAGATAGCAGCATGTTTGTTAAACGAAAAGGAAAGAGTTTTGAAACTACAGAGAAACTATTGGAAATAGTAAGAATTAGATGTAAAGGATGAAGGGTAATGAGTGAAGAATGTATATAAAGGAACTATGTGTGTTATATTTCGTTAAGACAATATGTTATTTATTAAATGCATGTTAACTACTGTGAACCAGAGTTGCCAAGAGAGAAATGCTCCCT
>JASAND010017749.1:0-55462 GCA_030248195.1 Trissonchulus latispiculum
CATGTCGTTGGATCACCGTTTTGGTATTTCTTGCTTTGCAATTTTATTTTTATTTCCCATCGTAACATAACAAAATTACATATAAGCTGGGAAATTATCAGAAATTTTGATTGCAATTTTAAGAGGGGTTTATTTGTTGCTGAACTGGGGGCAAAATCCGTCATGATCGCTCTTTAATGTTTTCTGTCTGCGCATTTGGCAAATTCTGGTTCCGGAGAAATTATTCTTAGAGATTCACCGATCTATTTTTTAAGAATCAAACTGCGATATAATTTACGAAGGCCTCACAGAATACCTGACTTAAGGTGGTGATTCCCTTTGGTCACATAAAGTTTGCACCATTATTACTCATTCATTACTTGGAGTTAAGAAGCCATTTTTATATCAAAATGTAGCTTGACATTTTCTCTTTTTAATGCATGCCACGAAACTAATGTCGCTTTTCTAAAATATTTTTAACACATTTTAGAAGAAGTATAATTTTCCAGAATTTTTGCTGACTCAAGTAAATTTTTTCGCGAGACATCGGTTATATCATTCGATACCTCCATCAAATAGCTGGGGACGATTTTTTTATTTATTGTGAAATCGCTCTTCGTTATAGAGAAACAAGCTGAAATGTGAGCGTAACCTGGATTTTGCCTACTTTTTCCAAATTTGTCAAGCGATTACTTTAGCTAGAAAGCATCAATCGGGGCAATTAAAAAATCGTCCCTGGGTATATTTGAGCAGAACACATATGTTCAGTAGCAGCCCTCCAGATTGCATGGTGAATGCTCCACAATCTTTGGAAAAAAATTGGTCGTGTTTTTGCAAAAACTACATTCTTTATGATAGCAGTTGGAAGACGACCATGCGTCGGATAATTTGTCCCTGTGAGACCTTTAGATAGACGCCCTTAGTTTGCTTTTACGGCTTGCGTAGTTCAAGAAATGTTGGATTATTTGATTTCTGCAAAAATCACAAGTTTTCGACGCCAAAACAAGAAAAACGGCTATATCTCACGGTAGAGAAAAGCTAGAAACTTGCTTTAAAAAGAAAAAATGTGAAGCTCAATGAGATCTTTCGAATGAGTGTAGTCGTAACTGCATAGCAAATGCCAAACGTTCAGAAATTGGGAAAAACCACTCTGACCGGAAATCTCAAATTTTTGAATCGGGATTGCGCGGAGGGTGTTAGAACGCTAAAAGAACTTATTTCTGAATGAATGAATGAATGAATGAATGGTGTGAAAAATCCGCCCCCCTCGTACGCACTAATGTCTTTCTATATGGAGGCGTGGAGGAGACCCACCTGCAGTGGTTGTGCCTTTTGTTCCTCAATACGTACATACGTACGAACATGTGTACACTACATACATGTGCGACCCCAACAAAAGGCACAACCACTAAACTGAGACTAATTAATCGTCACCACAATTTCGGAAAGTTTCATCAAATTTCATCTTGATTTACGCCACCAAACAACAATATGTGCCCAAAAGGAATCACCACCTTAACTGGTGAACTATCGTATTATGCCAAACAGTGACCTAACCAATAAGACTCCCATGGGAGTTTTTCTGGGAGGGGGGAGGCCGCTTTTTTGAATTTTTTAGTGCTCGCGATCATGGGCATTAAAACCACAAGTTTGTGAAAAAAGTAGCAACTGGTTAAGCTATTTCAAAGCTGTACAAGCGATGGTTATGCTCTTTGGATAGACCCACGGGGCAGGCTGACACAGCTTGTTCCGTAAAAACTTACCAAATTTATCGAAAATTAACAATACAGCAATTATAAGCGGATTTTCAAATCATCGCCCATGGGTGTTTTTTCGGGTGGGCGCTCTTTAGATTTCAAAAGCCCTAAATTGGCTATTTCTGGAAAACGCCCATGGACCACTCCTTAGCGTAATACGGTGCATAGAAGTTGGAACTCAGTCGGACAAGTTTCTCTTGGATTTAAAATTTAAACTAAATAAAGTACGAGTTTGATTAGTTTAATCATTTTACAACTAACAATTTCCGACAGGGCACAATATAAAAAATAGTAAATGAAATAGTAAAATTAAACCTGTGGCTGGGTTAGTGACTGCAAAGACTGTGTCAGACTCAGCGGCCACAGTAGCAAATCAGCAAGAGGTGCCAGAATTTTGCAAAAATTCCGGACAAATATAAAATATTTCGGCTACGTTTGCATTGTTGAGAAAATCGTATAGAAAATAGGGTAAATGTGCGTTTTTCAAGCAAAAAATCTAATAAAAATAGCGTGTTTCCCGCGGTTATCAGAATCGGCGGTAACCGCAATAGCCGCGCGGTTTTTGCTTCCTTACCGCATACCGCAGGTCTGCGGTTACCGCCGCGGTAACCGCGGTAAAACCGCACCGCTGCCCATCCCTATTTAGAATCGAGTGTTGTTAAGTCATTGTTCAATTGTTGACCATTCTGACGTTTCGGTTTTTTCAATTTCGAAGCGGCTGGTTGGTATCATAGTAAGAGTTCTACTTGGAAGGCCAGACTTAGGGCCAGGCGGAGCGGATCCATACAGCTGAGCAGTTAATCTAACCGCCCAGTACCGTTCAGGAAGCCCACAACACCCGAAGGGTCCTCCCAAAGGACAGCCAAGCCAAGGGAACAGTCAAAATATCTCCTCCGCGCAGCCTCCTTAGCTGGGCAGGAGAGGAGAGGATCAGGCGGTCTAAGATTTCGGTTTCCTGGGAGGAGTCTGGGCATAGGTCGGAGGGGTATGCAGTGGGTTTGATTTCATTCCGATATTGGGTTAAAAGTAGGCTATTTCCCGTTCGCAGCTGGGACTTCAGTTAGCTAACAGGCAATGTAAGGCGATATTAAGACAGAACCGGAACTTTCCCAAAACTACCGATTTAGTTCAAATTTGGTATGGAAACATGAATGATTGCATTTCTGAGGACGGCACCAAGGGGAAGCAAAAAATTTTTGTCTCCAATTTTGCTGAATAGTTGCATCAGCGGATTCCAGGGGCGCTGACAGCGATTCTGAAAAGTTTTTTCAATCCAGCTTGCCTTTTGGTTAACTAGATCTATGCTTAAAGATTACCACTTTATCTCTTCTAGCTGTGGACAAGCTGCATCGAAAAAACGGTTTTCAGACTCGTTCCTGAGATCCTCTATGCAACATTTTAGCCAAAATTGAAAAATTTTTGGTTTGCCTTGGGTTGTTGAGTACAAGTTGGGAAACGTGAAAACTTAAAATTTTTAAAATTTTGTTTAGATCGATCAGCAAGGTATCAGAAGCATCCATATACAAAGTTTGAACTAAATCCAAATTGGTTAGGTTTTTCGAAAGTTACGCACATGTCTGCGTCTGCTTTAGTAGCGCCTAAACTAATGCCGCATTAATTATTACAACTAGGTACAAAAGTTTCTCCTTACAAATCATTGAAATTTACAAGCACCGGAAGAGTCTCATTGAATGAAGCGTATATACAAACATCAATTTTTGTCGTCGCAGAAATGCAATATTTCCATTCATGTATAATAGATTTCATCGCAGAAGTTGGAGAATTATATATTTCTATGCATGATAAATAGATTTGTATGGTTTATCACTGTCTGTCTTTAATATAATCTGCAACGTAAATATGTGAATACCAGAATTATATTTCCAGGAATATACCTACGTACAATTCTATACGTATGTATATATATATGTTTTAAAATTACGTATATACAGCATTTTTATACATCATCTGTGCCTTCCCATATTTTCTGCACCGCAGATTCTGAATGAAAGCTAAAACCGCCCCGCCCGGGCTATTTTAAAATAAATACAGATACATTGTGTTGGCTTTTTATTATGGTGATTATGTGGACATTTGATGCTAGATTGAATTTAGTATATAGCACAAGCGTATCCAATTTCCTATGGTTGGGCTGCAGGGTGGGACCAAATTGCTTTTAGTAGAGAGTGTAACGACGTCTACTGAGATTTTAGTTTTTTGGGTTGCAGTTAGCAACCCTACCCCCAGGCTTTTTCATTTAAAATGGGTGTTAAGTTTTGGGTGTGGGTAAAAACCAGCCCCAGCCCCAGCCCCAGCCCCAGCCTCGCACCAGCCTAAGAAAAACGGTTTGTTCTGGGTTGTCCTACATCTGGATTGTCCTACACGATGTGATTGGCTGGTGTAGTATCAAATTAGAATAGAGATTTAGACACGCACATGTCACTGTGATGGGTCACAAGGGCTAATATAGTTCTGTTTATGCAGAAAGTTGTTTTAAAAATGAATATAAAGGAAATTTATGTCTTTATGTGGAAAATATTTTGTTGGCATTTTCAAATTTATAAAGATTCAAATAAAATGTTGTGCTACGTTAAATTTGAAATTCGCTAAAATTTTAGATTTGTAGAAATTGGTAAAGCAAAGGAAACTTTTGAACAAATTATTCAACTGCCAATTCCAAAAACGGGTCTTTCCCATTACCCCCCCCCCCACAGCTCCGAAGATGTACCGAACAAGCACAATTTGACTGATTGAGTTGAAATTTGGTGGAGGTAGGTTTTTGGACCTGCTGATTTCATAAATGCAAAAATTTTTAAATTTTTAAATTTTTTTAAACATTTCAAAATTTTCGATTGGTAAGGGCCAAGGGGAACCGAAAAATTTTTCGGTTCCCCTTGCCCCCCCTACCAAACTAATATTTTGAAATTTAGAAAAATTTTAAAAAATTTAAAAATTTTTGCATTTATGAAATTAGCAGGTCCGAAAACATACCGCCACCAAATTTCAACTCAGTCAAATTGTGTCTCTTCGTACTTCTTTGGAGCTGTGGGGGGTAATGGGAAAGACCCCCAAAAACTATACTGGTATTAAGTTAAATTTTAGAAGCTTTTAAGTGGTAATAAAGTTTTTGAAAACAATCGCTAAACTTTGCTTCTCACATTGCACCTAAATGATAAGTTACTCTAAAATTTTAAGTTTAAATGTTTCACAATGCCACGAAGGAATTAAAAAGTCGTATATAGTCTTTACCGTATAATACATTTACATTTAAAATTGAAGAAATTGCTCAGCCATTGTATACGTGAAACGTCATACTGTAGTTAATACTACCTAGGAGGCGGGCACAATTACCACGTGCATTTACAAAGAGCCAATCAGCAAGTGTAGGACAATCCAGATGTAGGACAACCCAGAATACGCCAGAAAAACCAGCCCCTTCTCTCGCTGACCACTGTACGTGTACACTTTAAACTAAGGACTTCAACACATAAATACGCATATGCGTGTAGACAGCATATAAGTGCATGCTCCGTCCGTATGCGTTAATTGTGCATTATATACAGTCATATAAAATATATAGGTGTACTGGACATTATATTTATATGATTTTGTGCAATCGGGGAGTTCAAGGGAATTTATTTCCATTCAAAGAAATTAAAGAATTGAAATTAAAGAGTTTTCAAGTTATATAATCGTTAAAAGTAGACGTATATATATCCGATCAAGCTTGAAAAATTATGAAATTATTCTGATGTAAAAGAAAATGTATATAAAGTTTAGAAATTTCAAAATTTAAAATAGGATCCCTTTATTATAAAACATTTTACTGGTTCCAGTTAATTCAAATTTTGAATTCACAATTAATATGCCAAACTAATGCTAACTTAAATATTTAATAAGTTAAATTGGGGTCAGCAATCAAAATTTGTGTAAAAGGGAAACAATGTGTACTTGGCGTCCTTTTAGTAGTCATTAGAAGCTGTTCCATCAGAAGATGAACACAATTTGAATAAAGTTATTTCGTTTCGTTAGCTCAGTATATATAAGCTTAAATGTTAAGCTTACAAGTTTAGCCTATACTGAGCTAACGAAAAGCTGAATTGAAAAACGGACGTCAGATTCGTGCTCAGCGCCACCGAAAACCCTTGTATGCAAGTTTTCAGCACATGTTTTTTCAAAAAATTATTCGTTTCCCCTTGGTCCCCACTTACCAAACTAAAATTTAAAATGTTAAAAATTTTTTTAAAATTTTAAATTTTTATAATTCATCAGGCTTCAATATGAAGGCATACAATAAATAATACAATAAAACACAATGTGACACTGAATTAGTGCTTTTAGGCAGGTTTTAATTCTGGGGGGATAAAGTTTAATTGGGGTTCTCGGGGGGGGGATAAAGTTAAATTGGTCCAGTTAATTTTTAAATTCAAAAATTTTAAGCTTTATATAGTTACAAATTGATCTGAAATATCTTGCTTCTGTCTCTTAAATTTCTGTGTTTATTCGTTTAATCTCCGATTATGTCCAGTTTTCAGTTAGGAGTGAGGAATAGTAAAATTGAATTTGAAGATTCAATACATAACAGAATAAAATGACTGAGAGTTTTGAAGTTTAGAATTTTTAGCGAAGGTTCATAAAGCGTACAGACTAAAAAATTTAAGTGGCAGGAAATGAAATTGAATAAATATTTGTGTAAATATTAAAGTTTCCAAGGAAAATATTGAAATTTCAAAATTTTGATCTTGTTCATTCGAATGTTTTGAATTTTGATCAAAAGTATATACTCTGTCAGGTATTATTGACGATTACATATATAACTTCAAACTCTTTAATTTCAATACTTTAATTTCTTTGAATGGAAATAAATTCCCTTGAACTCCCCGATTGTACAAAATCATATAAATATAATGTCCAATACACCTATATATTTTATATGACTGTATATAATGCACAATTAACGCATACGGACGGAGTATGAACTTATATGCTGTCTACACGCATATGCGTATTTATGTGTTGAAGTCCTTAGTTTAAAGTGTACAGTGGTCAGCGAGAGAAGGGGCTGGTTTTTCTTAGGCTGGTGCGGGGCTGGGGCTGGGGCTGGGGCTGGGGCTGGTTTTTACCCACACCCTAAGTTTTCAGATTTTGTTAACTTACTAAATAGAAATTTTTGTTTAGAATTTCTAGGTCAGATCCTTAGTTGCTTTCATTAATACCTTCTGCGTAGAGCCATATAATAGTGACTTTTTACGACTTTGAATTCTACGTCTAATTATTTCATAAGGGTTGAGTATTCTTCAGTCAAAGATTATTTGACTTGAGCATATTTTGACGTTTCTAATGATTGGTGAAGTGTGAAATGTTGAGGATGATATGAAATTAGATTTTTATCTTTATGTCAATTTATGGCAGTTGACAAGGACATATTACTATTAGAAGGGGCCCAGTCTTTCTGCTAGTTTCGTTGCTCCGTTACTCATTTTGATCTGAAGGCTCTAAATACGAATTAGAGATTGTCTTAACGCTAGGATTGAACCTCCGAGTTGCCGCTTTGCAGTTGGTATCAGTACGTATAGCCATGGGGTGAAAAAAAACCCACCCCCTTTTTGGGGGGAAAAAAAACCCACCCGCCTCCTGGGTCATGGGTTGGAGATATGAGCTCCAAAACACAGCAGCAAGAAGCGCGACTCTTTCTAACCTATGTATGCAAAGATCAAGTCATTAGGTTCACTCCTGCTTATTTTATGACATTTTGAAAATGACAACTACTTTTTGGTTCAACCATCCAAAAATTTACCAAAAGTTTGAACCGATGTAACTTTTGACTGGGTTGGGCTAGAAAAGTTTTGCAAACATCTGCAATGATGGCAACTCTTCCTCTTTGCACACAGCCAAAATTAGACCGATCCGCTGTACCGTTGGTCTGGCACAATGCCAAACGTGGCGGGGAAAAAAAACCCACTTTGGGGGGAAAAAAAACCCACCCAAATTTTTTTGAAAATTTTTTTAACAACTCAACACGGAAACAATTAGAGACTATAGCACGGTACTATCGAGCACGCTGCGTCATCCTATGCGGTCAGATTCGGACAATTTTGCTTACCTGGCTAGCTAGGGGTTAAAAACCCTAAAAGTGCCATTTTGCAGCTGGAGGACCCAATACAGGTACAATTGTGGATTTTAACAGCCAATTCTACGTAAAAAACCATTCTCTACACGATAGAATAATAAGTTTTATCAATTTACATCATTTTTAGCATTTTTCAAAAATTGCCCTATGTTTATGTGTTAAACTTTATGAAACCTGGCCAGTTGATGCAGCATTTTCAACGGCACATGAGATCTCAAAAAAAGCTACTTAGATCGGGTTTTTTGGTTCATACTAACTAAAAAAGGGTTGAATTTTACACTGGAAGTGTCAGAATTGCGATAGAACAATTTTTAAGACCTGTGAGGGGTGGGTTTATTTTCCCCCCATTTGGGTTTTTTTTCCCCCCATTGGGTTTTTTTCCCCCGCTACTTTTTGCATTATACCGCTCTAACGGTACAAGTTAGAGAAGTGCATATAGGCTTAAAAGAAAGTTCTAAGTACGCCAAGTACGATGGTATATAAAGTTCTCAGATAACCCTTATAATAAAAAAGTTCCAGCCAAAATCCGAAAATGTGGGTTTTTTCCCCCCATGGCTATATATATATACATATATAATAGATAATATATGTATATCACCATACATTAACATAGGGTAGGGTCCTGGGGGGTCTTGTCCTCAAAATATTTGGGTCTGGTCTGGGTAAAACCCGGCTCCGGCCCCGGCCCCGGCCCCGGCGCGCATGGGTAAAACCCGGCCCCGGCCCCAGTCCGGCGCACACAGAGTTTAATAAGTGGGTAAAGCCCGGCGCACTAGCCCGGCGCACTTTATAGTGTAAATTCTTATGCAGTGTAACAGAGATGTTAAGTTTTACGTTTTCCAAGGGGGACATCATGGAGAACCGGAAAATTTTGGTATGTCTTATCCCCCCATAGTAAAATTTACAAGTTAATAATTTTTGAATTTTAAAATTTAAATTTAAATTTATCGTCTTTTCCTTTATTTGGTGTAACTATGTCTGCAAAATTTCTTAAATGCTTTTTTAATTACGTATATATATATATTGTTTCTAAATATTGTTTCAAATTGTTTTAAAACTTCGTGATGTATGGTAAAAATAAATTCAAAACTTTTGCTATGCATTTATTTTATTAAATGCAAATGTTTCATTAAACGCAATGTATAATAATGTAATTGCATTACGTAACCGTGAAAACATCATAATTAAAACAAAACAATGCGTATATATACTTTTCCATTGTTGCAAGGGATTATATGTACGTACTGTTTGCATTATCGTAAGTTATACGCAAATACAATGTATTCTGTACTTGCATGCATAATACGTATACGCACGTGTTTAATTGCGTCGGGTTTTCTAAACATTGGGGCCGGGTTTTACCCTGCGCCGGGGCCGGAGCCGGGGCCGTGTTTTGGCCGTGTTTTACCCACCTAAAACAAGTGCATGCGCCGGGGCCGGGGCCGTGTTTTACCCAGGTGCGCCGGGGCCGGGGCCGGGTTTTACCCACACCCAAATATTTTGAGGGTGCTTGTACCTTGAACAAAAATTTTTGGGGGGCTTGTATACCTAAAAAATTGTAAATTTTTTCGAAACATTAACGCTAATTTTATTAAAATCAGCAACTTTTTGTCAAAATTCCCAAAAAATTTGCCAATCTTTCCTAGAAATTAAACATTTTTCCGGCGAAGCCGGAATTTTTTGAAATTTTACTGTACCCCTTGACCATTTTTTCGTTACCCCTTGTCCCCGACGGCGATAGGGCTTGTACCTTGTCCGGTTTGGGGGGGGGGGCTTGGACGCCCCCCTAGACGCCCCGCATTAACCCACGTATATCACTGTGCTAACTGGCTCTGGCCCACCGTTTGAAGTAGGTTAGTTTATTACGCTGATTTCAACCATTCGGGCATTGTTGATAGTGTCTTGTGTGCTAAAAATTAAATCCAAACCTTTATATATAGCTCGATTTTTTATATAGCACACAATCTTTTAGTTTATATATCTAATGGCATATATGTATGTACGCCAGAGATGAAACCGGGTCACTATTTGCTGACCCGGTGACCCGGTGACCCGGTTGACCCCTGACCCGGTGACCCGATGACCCGGTGACCCGGTATTTCTGAAAATTCAGGTTTAAGCTTGGAAAAATTAAAAATACTTATATTGGGGTGCGGCGAGTGTTTTTTTTTACCTTTTCGGACATTTTTTGCGTCTAAACTAAGAAGTTGGGCAAAATTTTTGCTTTCCTTTTTGCTTTTACTTTAGTACGTTGGAAAGTATGTACTGTAAGTAAACCGGAATAAATCAAAACCGATTTGCACGATTTCGCATTCAATATGATCTGAAGTAAACTACATAGATTTTTGAATCAAACAAATTTAACAAAACATTTTGCCAAAGCCATCACATCATCTAATTCCAATTAAATGGCTTAACATTAGCACTTGTGTGTTTTATCATTATATATATATTTTAGCAAAATATTTTATTTAGCTGTATGGTTGAGGTTTCACTCAGCGGAGATGAAATATTCTTGCTTATGGCTAGGATTCAGACAATATATTGTATGAATAAAATCAATCACAACTCCATTAGTTCCTAAAGATAGTAAGCCACAACAATTGCAAAACATGCAAAGCAAAACTCATAATCTGTAAACCTTGTTTTGCTGACATTTTTCTTCTTACCGAGATTTGAAACACACAGCCTGAACTCCTTTTCCAAAAATGATAGCATCAGTGAAAAATTACTTACAGTAGATGGAGCATGGAAAATTTTAAATTTTAAAGTAAAAATTTCTGGCTATAAGGGCCCATGTAATAATATTAATTTTCTAGTTAAGATTCAATGAAATCATTGTTGTTTCAAAACTATCTAAGCTTGACATGACAGTACAAATATTATGAGGACACTACTACCGCGACAAGCATTTAAAAATCTGCACTATTAAGCTAAGAATATTTCTGTTGCTAGTTTTTTTGAGTAATTATTGAAGTTTTCAGTTGTAAGAAAACTGGAAAAAATCTGAAAGATATGAAATAACAGCAAAAAATTCCCCAATCAGAAATACCGGGTCAAGACCGGGTCAGAGCTCCTGACCCGGTGACCCGGTGACCCGGTCCATATAGTGACCCGAACTGACCCGGTGACCCGGTGACCCGGTGACCCGGTTTCATCTCTGATGTACGCGTAAAGACTAATTTTTTCTAGGATTTTGTTTGGAAAATGGAATTTCTCTCCATGTGGATGTTTTGGAATGACGAGATGACGAGCTTTCTAATATTTCAAATATTTCATTTTGGAATTTTTTGTTGCGACAATTCTTATGAAAACTTTGTTTGCTCAGACTTGCTGGCGCCTGAATGCAAATTTTTGGAACTCAAATTTTTACAAATATAGGCAAGTACAGTTTCTGAAATTTTATGAGCTGCTGTTAGATATACAGTGAGGCTTACCTTGTCCTTGAATATAAAATTTTAGTAGCAGTATATATTGGAAATTTTTTTGATTAGTGAATTCTGCCGTAAAGTTTGATATGATACTTATGTTTATATAAGAATTTTTGGCTTTATGAGTTGTCAGTTTTTTTGAAATTGTGGGTTTATTTATTGTAGAAAGGTTTTTAAACTGTGCAGCTTTGAGGACAACCCTAAATAGATTATAGATAGGTTTTTATTCGAAGTATATACATAGATGTATATATACATTTTTATTTGTATACAGTCGCTCTGTAATGGAGCGAAAAACTGAATTTTATGTTTAGGGTATATAGTTATTCGGCCAATTCCTTTTTTATTTCCCAATTTTGACTCCAATCACTGGGATTTTGGACTTGAGTTGACAGTTTTTTCTGCATTGACACGTTTCGTATTTTTGAGAGTGAGTGAGAGAGCGAGCAGAAGTATTAATCTCTTAGTTATGTATTTTTTAGATAGTTTATTTTTGATATTTTTCTTGTTGGATTGTTTCCAAACAGATTGAGGTATATCCAATCTGCCATTGTGTATATATATATATATATATATATATATATATATGTATGTATGTATGTATATAAGTCGGAAATCAGCCTAATTTGCTAACCCGTATGAGCCTTCCAGTTCAAGATGAGATGAATAGAAGACTTGGTTAGAGTTATTAATCCAGAAATAGCCGTTGTTATATAGTCCTGCCCCAAACACTTGGGTTTTCGGAATTTTTTCGAGGGGGGAGGGGTGCTGTTACACAGGGATATATATATATATATATCGTTTGAATTTGCCAGCGCCATATATCGCCTGATATTCATTCGGCAATTGGTGAAAATTCCCACTTGCGCAATACGATAGATACATGATTAATTGGTTGCTAGGCAACAGCAAACTACGTTTTCAAACTGCAGGAGTCAAACATATGTACATACCCTTTCGAATTTCATTAACTATGTACATTATTCCACAGTTTAAATGTTTCTGGGAGCTAATGCGGTGACAATCTTAATATAATTGAAGACAGTTAACTGATGGCAAAGATATATACGTAGTAGTAGTAAATATTCATCAAAAAAATGAAAATCCCATGAAAAAGTTGAGGGCTTCTGGTTCACCGAATCTGTGATGTTGTATAATCTCAGATAAATATTTGTGATTGGGCTAAATTGGGATCTCCCAGCCCACCATAAATTTGGTCATCTGTAACATTTGACGCGTCCTGGTTGGCTAATTTAATTAAAAATGAATGGAAATACGTGTGTATTTTCTGCTATCTGGATACTTGACATGTGATGTTCGTTAAGTGGAATATATTCGTATCTATCTATATATATGTATCTTAGGGGTTGAAATTGGTGGTTCTAGCCTTTAGAATTTTTGATGATTCTTTGTTTTAATGTATATAGTATATATATATATATATTAAAATAATATAATACAATAATAATATATTAATATAATATATATATAAGTTTTTATATATACTGGGTAAAGTATATATATAACAATATACGTATATATAATGTGTTTGCTTACCTGAGCCAGGTGTTTTACATACCTATAGGAGAGGAACACTTTGAAAACTAAATCCTGTTTTTAAAAGTTGATCATTTTATGCGTGGTTTTTTAATCCGGTGCTCAATTTTTGGTTAAAATTCGGTTTGTTCTGCACGTACCGGGGGTGGCCAACTCCCACCCCCTCCCACATTACCCAGGTGGTGTGTTTGTGTTGATCTTGTTAATTTTGATTTTTTGTCCTCGTCAGAAAGCAAAATTAATTTTATCTCTGCAAGTTTTCATCTTGTTTGGAAGAGAACGTAGAAACTGTGTGTGTATTTTGTGGTGTGAGAGTCTTAGTTTTGTTTTTGCTTATTCTATTATTTTAAATAGAGATGCACCGGGGCCGCCACTACCGCGGTCGGGGCCGGGACCTTAGAGGCGGAAAGTAGCTCAAGTTCTAAAAATTTTAGCTAGTCATGGAAATCGGGTGCAAACACTATATCATGGGGTAGCTCGGAGAGCACCCCATAATATGAGCTAAAACGGTCAAATGCAGCCTTTGAAAACGTTAATTAAGCAAAACTAATTAACGGTAAGGAGTTGAGAGCTAAAATTTGCATTTCTGAAATCTCCAGACCAAGAGCTTTCGAATGATACCAAACTTGCCCGGAAAAAATGAACTTTGAAAAAATCTACTTTTCTGACCACTTTGTATGTGTGGTTTTTTTTTCTGTTGTGTTCGTCCTTTACGCTTTTGTACAATTTTGTGTCCAACGGATTTTTCACATGGCTTATGGTGGTAACCTTTACCTATTATTATCTTGTTAGCATAACCATGAACCTGTTCACTATTGATTATTTTTGCCCGATTTTGCTCCTAGCGATTTTTACAGACTGTCAAACATGGGGTTGCGAAGCGTTTGGACTTAGAAATTTTTCGAGGCCCCAACATAGAAAATTGTCAAAAAGTCGTCTAAAATAGCGTTTTTCGGCCATTTGGTGGTGCGCATATATAGTAAATCGGGGGCGCTGAAAACGATGAGCATATCGCCGAAACCGACGGATGTGACCCTCGGGCTGCATGGCGCCCGTGGTTCCTCGCCCAGGGTCAAAGTTGGGAAAAGTCGCTAAAAACGGCTATTTTTGGCCTTTTTGTGAAGCCATATATAGTAAATTGGGGTCGCTGAACACGATAGGCATGTTTGCTTCTCCGTGTGGTGCCGCTATTGCGCTGCACTGCGATGCGGCAGCCGCAGCGACGCTGCAGGTGGAGCATCGTGCAGCACGCCCTGTAACTTGAAATGGACAAGTTGAAACTGCCTGAAAGCTTGCCCTTATATAGTAAATCGGGGTCGCTGAACACGATGAGAGTATCCTTGTCACTGTGCGATGCTGCTATCGTGCTGCGCTGCGGCGCTGCAGCCGCAGCACCGTGCAGCACGCCCTGTAACTTGCAATAGACAGGTTCTAACTGCCTGAAAGCTTGCCCTTATATAGTAAATCGTGGTCGCTGAACACGATGAGAGTATCCTCGTCGCTGTGCGGTGCTGCGCTGCGGCGCTGCAGCCGCAGCACCGTGCAGCACGCCCTGTAACTTGTAATAGACAAGTTCTAACTGCCTGAAAGCTTGCCCTTATATAGTAAATCGGGGTCGCTGAACACTATGAGAGTATCCTCGTCGCTGTGCGGTGCTGCGCTGCGGCGCTGCAGCCGCAGCACCGTGCAGCACGCCCTGTAACTTGAAATAGATAAGTTGAAACTGCCTGAAAGCTTGCCCTTATATAGTAAATCGTGGTCGCTGAACACGATGAGAGTATCCTCGTCGCTGTGCGGTGCTGCGCTGCGGCGCTGCAGCCGCAGCACCGTGCAGCACGCCCTGTAACTTGTAATAGACAAGTTCTAACTGCCTGAAAGCTTGCCCTTATATAGTAAATCGGGGTCGCTGAACACTATGAGAGTATCCTCGTCGCTGTGCGGTGCTGCGCTGCGGCGCTGCAGCCGCAGCACCGTGCAGCACGCCGTGTAACTTGCAATAGACAAGTTCTAAATGCCTGAAAGCTTGCCCTTATATAGTAAATCGGGGTCGCTGAAAACGATGAGCATATCGCCGAAACCGACGGATGTGACCCTCGGGCTGCATGGCGCCCGTGGTTCCTCGCCCAGGGTCAAAGTTGGGAAAAGTCCCCAAAAACAGCTATTTTCGGCCATTTGGTGGTGTCCATATATAGGAAATCGGGGTCGCTGAAAACGATGAGCATACTGCCGATACCGTCCGAAGTGACCATTGGTCAGCATGGCTCCCGTGGTTCCTCGCCCGGGGTCAAAGTTGGGAAAACTCACTATAAACAGCGGTTTTCGGCGTTTTGGTTGGGGGCATATATAGTAAATCGAGTACGCTCGTTTCAATGGGCATATTTCTGAAACCGATGGAAGTGACCAGTGGTCACTACGGCCTCGGGGGCCTATTGACCACTGGTCAAATGGCGTAAAACAGCGTTTTTCGGCGTTTTGGTCGGGGGCATATATAGTAAATCGAGTACGCTCGTTTCAATGGGCATATTGCCGAAACCGATGGAAGTGACCACTGGTCACTATGGCCTCGGGGGCCTATTGACCGCTGGTCAAATGGCCTAAAACAGCGTTTTTCGGCGTTTTGGTCGGGGGCATATATAGTATATCGACTACGCTTGTTTCAATGGGCATATTGCCGAAACCGATGAAAGTGACCAGTGGTCACTACGGCCTAGGGGACCTATTGACCACTGGTCAAACGGCCTAAAATAGCGTTTTTCGGCGTTTTGTCGGGGGCATATATAGTAAATCGACTACGCTCGTTTCAATGGGCCTATTGCCGACATCGATGGAAGTGACCAGTGGTCACTACGGCCTAGGGGACCCATTGACCACTGGTCAAACGGCCTAAAACAGCGTATTTCGGAGTTTTTGTCGGGGGCATATATAGTAAATCGACTACGCTCGTTTCAATGGGCATATTGCCGAAACCGACGGATGTGACCCTCGGGCTGCATGGCGCTCGTGGTTAGTCGGCCAGGGTCAACGTTGGAAAAAGTCCGCAAAAACAGCGGTGGCTGGGTCCTGTGTGGGTCAGAATGAGATCGAATATACTGCCACGTACTCTACAACAATACCAAAAATGGAAGAAGACAAGTAGGAAAAATGCTCCTTGCAGTCGCATGTAAAATGCAATATGAGCTAAGGGCAGCATTTAAATACGTAAAAGACAAGAGTTAAAATACTTAATATGAGCCAGCATCTAAATGGGTAGAAGACAAGATTCAAAATGCTTAATATGAGCCAGCATTTAAATGTCTAAAAGACAAGATTTAAATGCTTAATATGAGCAGCTCGCTTTCTCGGGCTCATATTGACGATACATTTACAGCCACTTAAATGACTCCTTCAAGGCCCGTTATTTTCGCCAATGTGACATGCGTCAAATTCCTATTTATTTGTCAAGTTGTCTAACCACAAGATAACTCTAAGCGATTTAATTAAAACAAACGCTTTTATTTCGAAAACGTATTACTTGTCAGCTTATTTCTGTTTTTACAGTCCAGCTCATCTTTTTCAGAAGTCAGTGATAGCAAGCTGCCAGCTGAAATCGCACTAGTATGTAAGCTAAACTATATATATATAACGTAATATAACAAGAGCTATAATATGCGGGGCTAGAGCTATAACGTTATTACGATTACGTGCTGAATAAGGATCTGACAGTTCCTGCAGTTGTCTTTATAGCGTTTAGGTCAGGAGATGTGTATATACATTTTAGTCGACATTTCTTGACCCTCACTGAGTACCTTGAGGTTTACTTACAAGCTTGAAGGCGTCAATATGAGCCCGAGAAAGCGAGCTGCTCATATTAAGCATTTAAATCTTGTCTTTTAGACATTTAAATGCTGGCTCATATTAAGCATTTTGAATCTTGTCTTCTACCCATTTAGATGCTGGCTCATATTAAGTATTTTAACTCTTGTCTTTTACGTATTTAAATGCTGCCCTTAGCTCATATTGCATTTTACATGCGACTGCAAGGAGCATTTTTCCTACTTGTATATATATATTTTTTTAAGTTGCAGAATTATATATAGTAAAATACCATGAAAAACTTCTAAAAATTTAACTGAGTTCAGGCCCCCAGGCCCCGGTGCATCCCTAACTTTAAATAAGAGTGGTTTCCGACTTTGCAAGACGTCAGTGACCTTTGCAATATCTTACAGTTTCAGTTTTCCAATTTTTACTTGCATCTAATTTTATAATCATCAAATTGCGGTATATACAATTAGTGTACACGCAGTCAATTTGCGTAAATGGATGAAACACAAGAGAGTTAAACGGAGGATGGATAATTGAATTATAATAAATTGTGTATATAGAAAGAAATTCTGACAAGTTCAAATTTTCCTCTTTTATTGGCTGACTGACTGATATGGTTGCGAAACTTTCCACTAACCAATTTCACTATATTTTCTGATTCCTATCGTCTGAAACATTTATAAACTTTCATTTTCAATGACTCTTGTCTGACTTGATAATGGTGATTTGACCGGTGGTAGACAATTTTGTTATGTGCGTAACTTTGTCGTGAATCACCAACATTTGCATATATTGTTGTACGTTTGCACCTTTTGTGTATAATGTACATCGTGTAATGGCCAGTTTGTCTATGTTGAGTTCTATGTACGGATATATATTCGTACGTATATACTTTCGTATTCATTTTGCTCGCTGGCGCAATTTAAAGGGCCAGTATAAAATGCAGACGCAGACGCAGACGCAGACCTGCAGACTTAGCAGACCCACGCAGACGCAGACTCGGGTATAAAACGCAGACCCAAAAGCAGACTCGGGTATAAAATGCAGACTTCACAACAGACGCAGACTTTGGTATAAAATGCAGACTTGCATACCTGGGTATAAAAAGCAGACTGTGGTATAAAATGCAGACCTTTGAGCAGACTTGCAGACCCGGATATAAAAAGCAGACTCGGGTATAAAATGCAGACTTTTGAGCAGACTTGCAGACCTGGGTATAAAAAGCATACTTACGTATATGTCATTGGGAAAACCCCATAGCGGTGAACGCCTACGTATCTTTGGGGTTGCGGCCGTCGACTTGAGCAATGTTTAAATTTTCCATACTTGTCTGCACGCAACAGCCCATCAGAAATGAGTAGCATTATATACCATGTCCTTGGTTAAATTGACGTTTATATAAGAATTTTGAATGTGTTTTAGCTAAATATGGTCATATTGTTAGCATAAATTCTAAACTTTGAAAAGTATCCGGGTTTCAAACTCTGCAAAGTGTTTAAGAGAGCAAAATTTAAAAATGCTGTAGCAAATCAGCATAAACAGAAAAAGTCAGGTGACTCGAAAACATAAACAGCAATCTAGCAACACAGCTAAAGCTAAATGGTGTGTTAAAACAAAAAGAACCAGGCACCATCCATACGGACAAACGGGCAATCAGTACATAACAGGAGTATGAACCACTTTGTTTTTTTTATAAACGGACAACCAGGCAAAACGACAAACAGCCCATACTGCATAGTTATACACCAAAATCTGCAAAACCTATATGCATACATTTTATACCGGAGCCTGCTTAATTGCAGACTGGCCTACATTTTATAGCCAAGTCTGCATTTGATATCAGGGTTTGCAAAGTACGTAAGTCTGCTCTAAATTTTGCATTTTACACCCAAGTGCTTTTTATACTCCGGTCTAAGATGTAGAAGTAGTAGAAGAGTATATATAGGTTCTAGCTTAAGGTGCTGGTTTCCTTTCGGGTATTTTTGACTCCTCAAGCTTTAATCCTTTACGCAAAGGGCTAAAACTTACGAAATAACCTATTTGCGTGCTCTTTAACATTTTAGGACCAGTCCCGTATTCTTAGGCCAAAAGATAAGAAAGTTTTGGTTTTTGGTCTTAAGCTCCCAGTAGGTAGACAAGACACGGGATTGGTTGGTTTGGCTGGGAAGAGGACTCGAAAATGAACATTTTTGCTCTTACAACCTTTGAGCTATCTCCAGTGGTTAAGTCAGTATAAGCAAAAAACTGCTTTTAGGGTCAAAAAATGGCCATTTTCGAGGAAACCAGTTTTTTCAGAATTACTGCCACATGTTAAGGACAAACTTGGCTTAGTTATACATAACTAAGAGTGTGACAAGCGTCACACTCTTAGTTATCAAGCAGAAAACATCATCTGCACAATAACGGCTGACCCCCCCCACAACTGAGTATGTGCACTTCAAAGAAATTTGCACGCTATGCCTACGTTCTAAAGCTGGCAGCAGACGCACATTGAACCAACTGACTAGTTGTGTTTTTGAGCTTTATAACGTAGGCATAGCGTGCAAATTTCTTTGAAGTGCACATACTCAGTTGTGGGGGGGGGGTCAGCCGTTATTGTGCAGATGATGTTTTCTGCTTGATAACTAAGAGTGTGACGCTTGTCACACTCTACTCAATCGATACATCGTCCAAATGCACATTTTATGTATGCCTATTAGCCGGACTTTATTGCTTTCAGCTAGAGATTTGGCCGAAAAACCATTTTGGCAAAACTGCGATTATTTTGTTTCGAACATCGATTTCTCAAAAACTACTCAACGGATTCCGGAGATTTTTGGCAGAATCGAAATTCGCACTTCTGCGGAGGGACATTTTTCTTGGTTTGGGCTAAAACATATTGAGTAGCAAGAAAACTCAATGCGAAGTTGCGAAATTTCGTGTTACTGTGCATTTGGCCGATTTTCTCGACCGTTAAGACCTGCTGAGCCAAATCCAAAAAACGTCCCTCGGCCCATATGTCCTTCATATCGTGGCACAAAACGAACTTTTGGCCGATTCTTCAGTTTTGAGAAATCGATGTTCAAAAACTTTTGGTCTATATTCATCCTGTTAGATGTCAGCTTGTCAGAAAATATCTGCTATTTTTTGCTAATTTTGCCAGGTCTGTAAGCTCATGTGAATGTACAGATAATAAGCCTTAAAACGATGTATAAAGCTCTTTGCAACTCCCAAAATTGCGAAAGTTATAGCATTTCAAAAAAATCACCACAAAAGCACTGCACAAAAGGATACCACCACCTTAAGACTCATAGGTTAAGTTAAGGTTAAGTTGGCACAAGCAATTAATGTAGGAATAGCTAGCTAATAATGGGTAATATATGAATTGAGAATTCGTTAGTCGGCGTATACATTTTAATATTCGAGTCTACAGCCGCAGTATATATGAAAGAACCAACAGAGACTATCCGAGACTGTTTTATATTTCCCCGAGTTTGCAAAGCTGCACTAAAGTGCATTTTATACCGGAGTCTGCATTTTATACCCAGATCTTCATTTTATACCCGAGTCTGCAAGTCTGCACTAAAGTCTGCTTTTTATACCCGAGTCTGCAAGTCTGCAATGAAGTCTGCATTTTATACCTTTAGTAAAGTCTGCGTCTGCTTTTTATACCCGAGTCTGCGTCTGCAATGAAGTCTGCTTTTTATACCCGAGTCTGCAAGTCTGCAATGAAGTCTGCATTTTATACCTTTAGTAAAGTCTGCGTCTGCTTTTTATACCCGAGTCTGCGTCTGCAATGAAGTCTGCTTTTTATACCCGAGTCTGCAAGTCTGCAATGAAGTCTGCATTTTATACCTTTAGTAAAGTCTGCGTCTGCTTTTTATACCCGAGTCTGCGTCTGCATCAAAGTCTGCGTTTTATACCCCAGTCTGCTGGTCTGCGTCTGCGTCTGCGTCTGCATTTTATACTGGCCCCAATTTAAAGTTTCAAAATTTTGATAAGAACTTAAAAGTGGGGGGATTTGGGAATTTATGAAGTTTATAAAAGTTACGTATATATTATATAGTCTATATAGTCAGGGCATAATGCTGGCTTGTGTACAATTATCATCGATTTTGTGTCACTGATCATTTAGAGTTTCTGAGTCAGTAGGAATTTTATTTTTATTTTGTTATATATATGATGATGTTGATTTTAATTTAATGAGAGTTTAAAATTTTCATTTATATATACACTTGGAGTGTTATATACGTATGCATGTGTATATATACCGCATACGATATATATATGTATATACTGTACGCGTAGGTTAGGTAGTGTGAAGTAGTCTTTTGTTAAGTAATTTCAGTCTCCCGTGGTCAGCACTAATTTTCAATGAGGAGAGAAAGTGTCTGTAAAAGTTCTTTGTTTGCCACCATTTCCATCCTTTGATAACAAACGAATTTCTAAATTAGTTGCCATTTTTACCAGTTGGATTTCAGTTTCCAATTTTGGTCCGTTGCAGTTCCGCTTTGGGATTAATTTCAGGTTAAGTTGCTATCAGTGCTGTAATGCCTAAAATAACTTTTATGTTCACGGATTCCTAAAGATCATTTGTTTGCTAGAATAAGAAATGTAACTCAGGTCATGGTTCGTAAAATTTGGAGGTTAATTTCGACTAGTTTTTTGCTCGTCGGCTAAAGGTTTGTATAAATTGCGAGGCTTATAAAATCTTGAATACTTAAGGTGGTGATTCCCTTTGGGCACATATTGTTCTTTGGCGGCGTAAATCAAGATGAAATTTGATGAAACTTTCCGAAATAAGTTCTTTTAGCATTCTAACACCCTCCGCACAATCCCGCTTCGAAAATTCGAGATTTCCGGTCAGAGTGGTTTTTCCAAATTTCTGAACGTTTGGCAGCTGCTATACAGTTATGACTATATTCATTCGAAAGATCTCATTGAGCTTCACATTTTTGCTTTTTAAAGTAAGTTTCAAACTTTTCTCTACCGTGAGATATAGCCGATGTTCTTGTTTTGGCGTCGAAAACTTGTCATTTTTGCAGAAATCAAATTATCCAATTTTTCTTGAACTACGCAGGCCGTAAAATCAAACTAAGGGCGTCGATCTGAAGGTCTCACAGGGACAAACTATCCGACGCATGATCGTCTTCCAACTGCTATCCTGTAGGCTGCTATCATAAAAAATGTAGTTTTTGCAAAAACACGACCAATTTTTTTCAAAGATTGTGGAGCATTCACCATGCAAGGTGGAGGGCTGCTACTGAACAAATGTGTTCAGCACAAATATACCCAGGGACGATTTTTTAGTTGCCCCGATTGCTGCTTTCTAGCTAAAATAATCGCTTGACAAAGTTGGAAAAAGTAGGCAAAATACAGGTTACGCACACATTTCAGCTTATTTCTCTATAACGAAGAGCGATTTCACAATAAATAAAAAATCGTCCCCAGCTATTTGATGTAGGTATCGAATGATATAACCGATGTCTCGCGAAAAAATTTACTCGAGTCTGCAAAAATTCTGGAAAATTATACTTCTTCTAAAATGTGTTAAAAATATTTTATAAAAGCAACATTAGTTCCGTGGCATGCATTAAAAAGAGAAAATGTCAAGCTACATTTTGATATAAAAATGGCTTCTTAACTCCAAGTAATGAACGAGTAATAATGGTGCAAACTTTTGTGACCAAAGGGAATCACCACCTTAAGCCTAAGCTTACTTTGGTATACGCAGCATATTCATATATTGTACATATATATTTGATTTTTTGATGAATTATTTTTATGTATTTGCCCCTCTTTTGGTTTGTTTGCGTCAGGGATTATATATTATGTAGGGGCGCGATAGCGCCCCTACATAATATGGGTATAAAGGCGTCTGCGCGGCCCCCTGGAGACCGTGTTGGCCTGGTGCCAGCTAATTAGAGGTCCGGGAGTGGTAAAAAGGTTACCATCGTAAACAACTCGAGTAGTACTACAAGTACCACCATACTTTTGGTTCGAATTCGAAACTTCGAATTTTTGCACTAGGCGATAGTTACGGTGCGTTTGTTTTTTTCTCGGTGAATAACGCTTATTGGAAATGCATTTTACGGCTAAGTGTTGGAACGATGTGGGCATTTTGGCACCATACTACTATTATATGTTGGTAGACAGGATCCCCCCATGCTACCTTTTTTGGTCATTTTGGCACCTGGCCAATTTTGGCTCTGTGCCAAGGTCCCAAAGTCGGAATTTCGCTATTTTTCGCAAATTTTGGTCACACTTTTCTAGAACTGGGTAGAAGCTGGAGAGGTCTAGTATCTTTTGTTGAAAATTACCAGTAGGGGTGCATAAAGTAACGAGGGGGATTTTTTAATTTTGCTCCCTAGCTTTCAGGAGATTGGCCCAAACTTTGCATTTTTTTGGCCTGTTTGGGCGAAAAGTTTCTAAGTCCCACTTTTACTAGAAATGGGGCCTTGGTAAAACACGGACCCGGACCCGGACCCGGACCGGGTAGGTAAAACCCGGACTCATCACGGACTGGGTGGGTAAAACCCGGACCCGGACCAAAGGGTAAAACCCGGACCGGATCCGGACTGGGTGGGTATAACCCGGACCGGATCCGGACTGGGTGGGTATAACCCGGACCGGACCCGGACTGAGTGGGTATAACCCGGACCGGACCCGGACTGGGTGGGCAAAACCCGGACCGGATCCGGACTGGGTGGGTAAAACCCGGACCGGACCCGGACTGAGTGGGTCATACCCGGACCAGACTTGGCTATAAACTGAACTCATAAATAAAATCCAGGACTGACGCTAACCCGTTTTAGCCGCTAACGCTAACAAAAACTTTTACTTTATCCGTTCCCAAACTTGGAAAATCTTGTAACAATTTTGAAATCCATCAGAAGTTTCGGATCTATGGGTTTCCTTCTCCACAGCCTTTCTTTTTATTTTATGACCAATGACTTGAAATTTAGCATAGGTGGAGGCAGATGAATTGAAAAATTACAAAATTTTAAAATAAAAACTTTATAAATATTTAAATATATTTAAACTTTCAAAAAATTTTAAGAAGTTCTGTAACATGTTGAATTTTAAAAATATTTAATGTTTAACTTCCATGAATTATTTAAGATAACATTAGTTCATTGTACATATATATATATACTTAATTTAAGAATTAGCTTGAGCTAATAAATGATTTTAAAATAAATATTTTTAATTTGAACACAAACAACTGGAAGATATTTTATTTTTCATTCAGAATATGTCAAAATCACCCAGATATATATATACAAGTAGGGAAAATGCTCCTTGCAGTCGCATGAAAAATACAATATGAGCCAGAAGGACAGCATTCAATTCGGGAAAAGACAAGATTTAAAATGTATAATATGAGCCAGCATTTACTTATGTAAAGGACAAGATTTAAAAGTTTAATATGAGCAGCTCCCTTTCTCGGGCTCATATTGACGCCTTGGGAACGATGTTATGTACGCAACTTAATCGATGCCAACGTATAAAATCGGAGTAAGTGTAAAAAAAATAGACATTGATCAGAGCCGCCCCCCAGGAGCCTACATAGAGTAACTTAACATGCTACTTAGACTATTGATAATATCACACTATATATTTACGTAATTACGTATTATATATTTACGCAACCATAATCTGGGGTATTTTTACACAACGCACTTTTCAGCAAGTCCTTTTTGTCATTGCAGCCAGCATATACCATTAGCTAGCTGTCATACCATTAGCTTCTGTCAGAGATCTGGTGTATTCAATAAAGTATATGTCTGACTGAATGCTCTGTCAGAATCATATGAGCAAAACACGACGAAGATAGAGAGAAACCACTCCCTGTGGGCTGTCCGTGCGGCGTCAATATGAGCCCGAGAAAGGGAGCTGCTCATATTAAACTTTTAAATCTTGTCCTTTACATAAGTAAATGCTGGCTCATATTATACATTTTAAATCTTGTCTTTTCCCGAATTGAATGCTGTCCTTCTGGCTCATATTGTATTTTTCATGCGACTGCAAGGAGCATTTTCCCTACTTGTCCTATTTCATTTTTGGGAATGAGGGAATGTGTAATGTGTTAATATGGTTTATTGACCATAACATTAACGCATACTGTTAAAGTAAATGCAACCCCAGCAACTTGAACCAGGAACTGGTTCACGGTTGAACCAGTTGAACCAGACGAGATATGGCGTCGACAATATGCTCATCGTGTTCAGCGACCCCGATTTACTATATAAGGGCAAGCTTTCAGGCAGTTTCAACTTGTCTATTTCAAGTTACAGAGCGTGCTGCGGCTGCAGCGCCGCAGCGCAGCACGATAGCAGCACCGCACAGCGACGAGGATACTCTCATAGTGTTCAGCGACCCCGATTTACTATATAAGGGCAAGCTTTCAGGCAGTTTCAACTTATCTATTGCTAGTTACAGAGCGTGCTGCACCTGCAGCGCCGCAGCGCAGCACGATAGCAGCACCGCACAGCGACGAGGATACTATCATCGTGTTCAGCGACCCCGATTTACTATATAAGGGCAAGCTTTCAGGCAGTTTCAACTTGTCTATTTGAAGTTACAGAGCGTGCTGTGGCTGCAGCGCCGCAGCGCAGCACGATAGCTGCACCGCACAGCGACGAGGATACTCTCATCGTGTTCAGCGACCCCGATTTACTATGTAAGGGCAAGCTTTCAGGCAGTTTCAAATTGTCTATTTCAAGTTACAGAGCGTGCTGCGGCTGCAGCGCAGCACGATAGCAGCACCGCACAGCGTCGACAATATGCTCATCGTGTTCAGCGACCCCGACTTACTATATAAGGGCAAGCTTTCAGGCAGTTTCAACTTGTCTATTTCAAGTTACAGAGCGTGCTGTACGGTGCTGCACCTGCAGCGCAGCACGATAGCAGCACCACACAACGACGATGATACTCTCATCGTGTTCAGCGACCCCGATTTACTATATAAGGGCAAGCTTTCAGGCAGTTACAACTTGTCTATTGCAATTTACAGGGCGTGCTGTACGGTGCTGCAGAGCTGCTCATATTAAACTTTTAAATCTTGTCCTTTACATAAGTAAATGCTGGCTCATATTATACATTTTAAATCTTGTCTTTTCCCGAATTGAATGCTGTCCTTCTGGCTCATATTGTATTTTTCATGCGACTGCAAGGAGCATTTTTCCTACTTGTCCTATTTCATTTTTGGGAATGAGGGAATGTGTAATGTGCTAATATGGTTTATTGACCATAACATTAACGCATACTGTTAAACTAAATGCTACCCCAGCAACTTGAACCAGGAACTGGTTCACGGTTGAACCAGTTGAACCAGACGAGATACGGCGTCGACAATATGCTCATCGTGTTCAGCGACCCCGATTTACTATATAAGGGCAAGCTTTCAGGCAGTTTCAACTTGTCCATTTCAAGTTACAGGGCGTGCTGTACGGTGCTGCACCTGCAGCGCCGCAGCGCAGCACGATAGCAGCGCCGCACAGCGACGAGGATACTCTCATCGTGTTCAGCGACCCCGATTTACTATATAAGGCCAAGCTGTCAGGCAGTTTCAACTTGTCCATTTCAAGTTACAGGGCGTGCTGTACGGTGCTGCCCCTGCAGCGCCGCAGCGCAGCACGATAGCAGCGTCGCACAGCGACGAGGATACTCTCATCGTGTTCAGCGACCCCGATTTACTATATAAGGGCAAGCTTTCAGGCAGTTACAACTTGTCTATTGCAATTTACAGGGCGTGCTGTACGGTGCTGCACTTGCAGCGTCGCTGCGGCTGCCGCATCGCAGTGCAGCGCAATAGCGGCACCACACGGGGAAGCAAACATGCCTATCGTGTTCAGCGACCCCGATTTACTATATATGGCTGCTCCAGAAAGGCGAAAAATAGTCGTTTTTAGCTGTTTTTGGGTACTTTTCCCCACTTTGACCCTGGGCGAGGAACCACGGGCGCCATGCAGCCCGAGGGTCACATCCGTCGGTTTCGGCGATATGCTCATCGTTTTCAGCGACCCCGATTTACTATATATGCGCACCACCAAATGGCCGAAAAACGCCATTTTAGACGACTTTTTGACAATTTTCTGTGTTGGGGCCTCGAAAAATTTCTAAGTCCAAACGCTTCGCAACCCCATGTTTGACAGTCTGTAGAAACCGCTAGGAGCCGAATTGGGCCAAAATAATCAATAGTGAACAGGTTCATGGTTTTGTTAACAAGATAATAATAGGTAAAGGTTACCACCATAAGGCATGTGAAAAATCAGTGTGCTAGAAAATGTACCAAAAGCGTAAAGGAGAAACATTAGAGAAAAAAAAAAAAAAACCCCACTTAGAAAGTAGGTCTGAAAAGTGAAAATTTTCAAAGTTCATTTTTTCCGGGCAAGTTTGGTATCATTCGAAAGCTCTTGGCCTGGAGATTTCAAAAATGTAAATATTAGCTCTCAATTCCTTACCGTTAATTAGTTATGCCTAATTAAGCATTTTGAAAACACGCAATGTACCTTTTTGGCTCATATTATGGGGCGCTCTCCGAGCTGCCCCATGATAACTTCTGTCACCTTTATTTCAACCTTTAAATACCTACCTACATCGCAACACATATGACCCCAATTTAACTATTTCCCCCCAAACGAGTTGGGGGGGGGGATAGTTAAAGAGATCCATCACCCGAGAAAACCCCTGTATGCATATACTGACTTAATATAATTAATTATATTTAGGTGTTTTTCTCCTCTTCCGCCATATAATGTGATTCTCCTTCTTTTTTTGGTTTTATGTTTGCAGCTGTTAATCATCAGTGCTATTCAATGCTTAAGTTTGACCTTCGACCCAAGTCCTTGAAGGATTATTTAAGTCTAATTTACTTAATTACGGCGCTCTCATCTTTTTCCTGGGTGGTCGTAGTGCCTGGCAATATATACCTTCATATGCTCAAACATAACTGCAACATACCCGACATAGATACGCAATTAATAGAACTCACGCGTATTAATACACTCTCTTGTGCGTATATACTATTAATACTGCAATAACAGCAGTGCAACACACACACACGCGCGCACACACATGGCGTATATATAAATTTATATATCAAGTGTTAAAGCAGTTAAATTTCATATTTTGTCCTGGTCCGGGCAGGTCCGGGTTTTACCCTCCGGTCCGGGTCCGGGTTTTACCCACCCACCCGGTCCGGGTTTTCCAAGTTGGGTCCGGGTTTTACCCACCAGTCCTGGTCCGGGTCCGGGTCCGGGTCCGTGTTTTACCCACCGGTCCGGGTCCGGTTCCGGGTCCGGGTCCGTGTTTTACCCACACCCTAGAAATGGCCTAAAAGTCACTTAAAATGGCGTTTTTCGGTCTCGGGGTGGTCCCAATATATAGTAAATCGGGGTCGCTGAAAACGATGAGCATACTGCCGATACCGCTCGAAGTGACCACTGGTCAGCATGGCTCCCGTGGTTCCTCGCCCAGGGTCAAAGTTGGGAAAACTCACTCTAAACAGCGTTTTTCGGCGTCTTGGTCGGGGGCATATTAGGGATCGACCGGAACTCCAAAAAACCGGAACCGGAACCGGAACCGGAACTGGCTTTAAAAAGCCGGAACCGGAACCGGAACCGGAACCGGAACCAGCTCTTTAACACTACAAAAATCGAAAATTTTTTCTGACGTTTTGGACAATTTTTGTAGAATTTTTTGCTTTTTTGTAGTACTAGAACATTGTAATAACGTTTGAATTATATTTTATATAGTTATTTCAAAGCACGAACATGAAATTTGCAATTTATTAAGAGATTTTTGTCTTATAGCATTGTTAAACTTTACTACATGTATACATAGCTTTAAAACTAAAATTTAAAATTATTTATATATACACGGTATGAATATGCTATACTTATATTATTCGATCTGTATTTTACATTATATATACGAATTTCGATGAATCATTTAATCGAATGCAAGATGACTTTTAATGCAGATTTACTGGCAAATAAAATTTAATTTCTTAATTATATATAGTTAAGCTGAATTTTCAATTAAGCTAAATAAGTAGACAGAAACTGATTCCACGAAATTTTTGCGAGCACCAGAAACTGCTCTTACAGCTTTCGGCAAAATAAGTCAGAAACATGTTTAGTTTTTATCTGGCTTGTCTGATAATTTCTGGTTATAATCAAAAAGTTCATTTAACTTTACTAGAGCTCTCGAAAAATTTGTAGCATTTTCAAAACGCAAAATAAAATATAAGGATGTTATTTATAGAGGTCGGGGAAAAAAACCAACCCGCAAGTGGTGGGGAAAAAAACCAACCCCCCGTTTGGGCGATGGGCTCAAATTTTGCATGCAAGTTGGTAGGGCCCATCCCACCTACCACACCAAATTTGAGCTAAAAGCTAAATCGGACCACTTTTGAGCATTTTGTGACATTTTGAAAATTTTGGCATTTTTGACCCCCCAAAAATTCAAAATTTACCTATTTTTGAAGGCCTGTAAAAAATTTTCCATAGCAGTTAGATAATAACTTTTAATAGTTTCTATGAGAACAACATGTGCTCTTTCCAAAAATGTCGGTCTCGCCTTCCTGCGACTCTTGGCATGCTGCCAGCAGAATTTTTACAAAATGGGAAAAAAAACCAAGCGGTGGGAAAAAAAACCAATTTTTGCTTTTGCTGCCAAACTCCCAAAAATGGTTCTTAGTTGCTCAAAAGTCATCCACATAGCAAGTTTAATGCGTTCTTTCACGTGAACAGCTCAAAATTGCATTTGGACTTGGCAATTTTGTGCTAGCCGGTAAAAACCTCATTTCGACGGATCGGCTGTTTGGCTCAGCTAAAGCGGCCAAAAAGTACTCTGGGACAAAGAAATACGCGAAAAAACACTGAAACAACGTTTATTTTAATTTATTTCATCGAATTTCGAAAGATTTACAAATTTTTGTATTTTAACATAGAAACTGGCAAATTTGATGAAACCTAGCCAGTTGATGCTGCAAATTTTGATGTTTGATTTTCTCACTTATTATAAGGAATATCGCAAAAATAACTGCAGATATGAAGTCAGCGACGCCGATTTTACCTGCCGCATGCATAAAATCGCTAATATGAGTTACCCTGACCGAATACTGGGGTTGGTTTTTTTCCCACCGGTTGGTTTTTTTCCCGCCATTGGTTTTTTTTACCCCAGCTAATTAACCGTTAATTACTAATTAACGACAGGACCTAGAGAGGCGATTTATATACCAAAATGACAGTCTAGACAGGGCTTGATAAGAAAATAATTTGTAGCCGGATTGCTCCACTGGGTAATTCTGCAGAGTCCAAAAAGTGACTACCTTGGTTTTTTTCCCCGACCTCTATACATTTTTAGAAAACAAAAGATATATATCTATTACCATTTTACTTTACTTTATTTTCTATGTATTTCAGACAAAATTAAAATTTTTCTGAAAATTACTGTTCTTGTACAAATTCCGTATTAATCTGGCTGTGAACTTAGGTAACATCACCTATATACAAAATTAGACTTGTTTAGAACATCAGCTTTTAATTCCGTAGCTTGTTATTATATCTCAGTATAATTACTTTGTTAGTGGAGTTTTCTGATTAAAACGCAAATGTTTTTGCATGGTTGAAATATATATATATATATATAAATTTTCATCCATTAGACATATAAGCCAAAAGCATTTTTCACAAGTTTCAAAGAAAGTTGAAATGTACAATTTCTCCAACTTGAATTAAACGAAATTTCTTCCTTTTGGCTAGCTTCATCAGGATTTTAAATTTTAAATGTTTCTTCAAAAGATTTTTAAGAACCCTTGCTGTTTGTTCCATCCATAATTTTTTAGTAATTCTGTTGATCTGCGCACTGGATTAATTACTAAACAAACAGCAATAAACTTGTCCATATTTAAAGTCCAGTCTCGATTTAAACAATTAAAGAGATTAAATTTAGCTAAAACTGACATTTGATTATACAACAGCGCACTCTATAATTTTGAAATAGCATAGGTCGACACCAAGGCTTCAATTATTTCAACTCAGCATTAGGTATCTTTACCACTACTTAAATTTAAACGTATCGGCGGTCTCGTGCTATCTAATCTGAGTTATTAAGTATTATTTTTGTTTTATAATATATTAAAATTCATAACAAGGATACATCAGTCATTATTATTACAAATTCTAAACATTCTAAGTAATGTTAATAGCGCCGCAGGCGAAAATTTTTGAATAAGTCATATTCTGGTTATAAGAGAATCGCAGTTTTAAAGAAGTTTGATAAAATTTTTGAAAATTTTAATAAAATTTTGCTTTTGATAATAGACTAAAATTGGTTCCGGTTCCGGTACGTTTTCAAAAACCGGAACCGGAACCGGAACCGGAACCAAAAAGTACCGGAACCGGAACCGGAACCGGAATTCCGGTCGATCCCTACCTTCCAGCCTAAGATGACGCACCGTGTAAAAAGTTCTGAAAAGGCCATGAACAGTGGCCTTCCAGCCTAAGATAACGCTCCATGTATAATGTTCGGTAGAGGCCATGAACAGTGGCCTTCCAGCCTAAGATGACGCACCGTGTATAATGTTCGGTAGAGGCCATGAACAGTGGCCTTCCAGCCTAAGATGACGCACCGTGTATAAAGTTCTGAAAAGGCTATTAACAGACATTTTTCCGTTTCAGCAAATACATTCAGTTGAACTAGAACGTTTTCATCCAGCCTGTTTGCGGTAGCTAGCTTTGCTTACATTGTGTATATATGCAACTTCTCTGACATGATTTTCTCTGCAGCGGAAAAATAAACGAAACTAGGGGGGAAAATGCCCTCGACGGGCAACCAACTTGGTAGAATAGGGAAAGACTTGAATGTTAAATACACGGTGCATGGTTACAACTGAGATTCTGCTGAAGCGGAAAAATGCCGTTTCTCAGCGACTAAAATGACAGAAACCAGCTTTGTGCGCCGAATAGGGAATCTACTCGGCGACTAAAATGAAAGAAACCAGCTTTGTGCGCCGAATAGGGAGTCTACTCGGCGACTAAAATGAAAGAAACCAGCTTTGTCGCCGAATAGGGAATTCCCTCCTTCCGCCCTATTCGCGCGAACTTTGAAGCCTGTTATGTGTTGCTTTGCTGAATAATGAGAGAGTTTCAGAATGGCAGAATTACTTCAGAATGCAAAACAACAGTTTTATCAAGCACTTACGTAAGTCAAGGTTTTCACAGACATAAATACGCTGTCTTCGATGTGCTATCAGAAACAGTGAGAGCACATATATATATATATATATATATATATATATATATATATATATATATATATATATATATATATATATATATATATATATATTTTATATATATATATATATATATATATATATATATATATATATAGGTGTGCTCTGTGCTGATCTTGCCGAGAATTGATACAATCAAACATTATATAAAATGAAATGCGATTGATTGTATATGTTTTAGCACAAGGACTGTCGACCACAAATTGTTTAAACTGCATATATACTTATTGTTGCTTTCTGTTGGTCCTGCTAGCGGTTGTATGCATAAAATATTTACGGATCAGGTAGCTCAAAAAGAAATTAATCTAGCGCCACCCCTAGCCTCCACGCAACCGGTACGGGAAATGACATATTGAGCGCAATGCTTACGTTTGCAGTTCCTAACAGAGTAATTACCTATATATTTCCTCCCGAAAGACGATAAGTTCGCGCGAATAGGGCGGAAGGAGGGAATTCCCTATTCGGCGACAAAGCTGGTTTCTTTCATTTTAGTCGCCGAGTAGACTCCCTATTCGGCGCACAAAGCTGGTTTCTTTCATTTTAGTCGCCGAGTAGATTCCCTATTCGGCGCACAAAGCTGGTTTCTGTCATTTTAGTCGCTGAGAAACGGCATTTTTCCGCTTCAGCAGAATCTCAGTTGTAACCATGCACCGTGTATTTAACATTCAAGTCTTTCCCTATTCTACCAAGTTGGTTGCCCGTCGATGGGCATTTTACAAGTATATATATTTATTTATAGATATCTCTGGTTTTATTGTTTTGGTTCGTCGGGAGATTCCGGATCTTCTCGGGGATCCCGGGGCGCCACCACATTCCCGAACAGCTACGGTGAAACTAAATGTCGGTCCGAAGCATTTTAATGGGCCTTTCTCTTCTGATTTGCTCGTTTCTTGCAGTTGTGGCTTTTTTACGGGTGCGCTCTTTGCATTTTTTCTTGCTCGGCTTTTTAATTTGCTTTTAAAGTTTCTCTGTTTTTTAATATTCGCGGGTTTTTATGTCAATTGGAGCCTGGTGTGGGGTCGATGATTTCTTTGTGTTAAAAGATTTCATTTTAGGGACACACAAAGGTTGAAAGACATCAAGACTCAAAACGGCGTCAAAACAAAAATTTTAAGAGTTTGTTATATAAATATTATATAAAAATGTTAATAAATAAGACCTCATAAACGTACTTGTGGAAATAGGTGCATTTCAGAGACACTCGCGTACGCTTTGTAGTGTCGTAGTGACTATCTTCGAAAGGACTATCATAGGGCTTCGCCTCACTTTGAAGGATCAAGTGATCATCGCTAGAAACTAGCTGCGACACTTCGGTCAAATATCCGCAGATAGGGTAAGAGTAACTTGTAAATAATTATGAACAAGTGTGAAAACATATAAAAAGAAATAAAAAAAGTGTTTTTTTCTTTTTTTATAGGGACGGGTTTATATTTTTTTATTTATAAAAATGTTTAAAAACATACATATATATATATATATATATATATATATATATATATATTGTAAAGAACAGTTTCTGTCTCAATCGTTGGTTGTGCAGTTAATACAACTTGGACGCAGTATGGCAGTAGCAAAAAGATATACGTATACTGTATATATGCAGATTCTATTTTGTCAAAGTTTCTCCAGAGTCCCCCTTTGGAGTCACTAGAATGGAAAATAGTTTGCTACATTTATGGCAACACCAGCTGGTTTTTGAAAAGTTTTCTCATCTTCGACATGGCTGATATGTGTGTGTGCTTGTACATTTTACACATTTTGCGTTTCTGTTATATATATTCTTGGTGTTAAATATATTATATACGTACGTCTTGATTATAACCTGTTGCTTCACGCTTCAGGTAGCTCAACAACATCCTGAGCTCATCCAGCAGGTCAACTCTCATCTGCATCATCTGGGCGAACTGCTCAACTCCAGTCCTCCGGCCCACAACAGTCAGAGTCGTACGGCCACCAACGGCAATGACGTTAATTCTGGAGGAGCCGACGACTCTGCTCTAAGCAGTAGTCTATCACAGAACTCTGATGGAGCATTGAGACCTGAAATTGTGATAGATATAGAGATTGCCCGACCCTCCACGTCCTCGTCGGCTGCTGGTAGTGATCGTCAGCCGCGGCGTCATGATGGCGATTCAGCCGCGACAATTGACACTGGTCCTGACTCTCCCCACAGCCTTCCGGCATCCCTGCCGGCGGCACCTCTCTGGAGGCATAGACCACCCGCCGCCAGTACTACGGGACCTGATGGACAGTCTTCGCCTTTCATCAACACTGGATACGGTAAGATTACTAGATTGTGCCTGTGGTAAATGCAGGGAGCAATAATGCTGTAAAAATTTTAATTGGTATTTAATTTTTCTTAACTAAATACGTACATACAGCTCATGTATATAATGGTTCCATTCCTGAACGTTTTACTTTGAATGGCAAGGGTTGTGTCAGTGACGCGCTGGTTGGAGGATCGCCTACCTCCGTATTGTGAACCTTTAACTGTTTTGTTACTGTATGTAGGAATGTTTTTATTTGTTTTCCTTCCAGTTCCACGACCGCACAGTTCCAGTTCCGTCCTGCTGGCGCCAGCACCCACTGTCGGCGTCCGGCTGCCCACCGCCTCCAGCCAGTCCCTCCCCTCCTCTCCTCCACTTGCCGACGGCGGACAGTCGGTCCAGAATGATTCCGGCGCCGCCACCCGACTAGCCGCCGCCAACGCAGCTCAAGTCTCAACTACTGCTTCTCCCACCGGCCGGCCTTCTGCGACCCTGGCTCCGGTTCCAGTTCCTTCTCCGGCCACAGCGGCGCCCTTTGCCAATCTGACGATTGGGCCGGCAACGACACAGGAGGCTGCGGCTGCTGCGGCGACGGCTGCCGTTGACTGGCGGAGTCTCACGGAGCTGATGGCCAGTCCGGAGATTCAGCAGATCCTCAAGATTGTGATGGCCATCCTTCCCTTTATGCTCATACTGGTGGCCAAGTTTGTGCTGGAACATGTTGTTGGTGCGTATAGGATATCTTCCACTTTTTTCCTGGCTCATAGTCGCTTAGTTTACAGTATCCGCTTTGAGTGTTTTGAATTTACTGCATAAAATGATAGGAAATAAGTAATTGGACGTATTTGACGGAATATTTCTTGCTGGGAGTATCTATGGTTGGACCCCTCGGGGCCCTTTCCTCCTAGTAATTTGACATTTGAGGGTGATTTTCTTAAAAATGTGCTAAAATTACTCTGTTTGTATCCAGTGACAGCTGACAATTCAATTCAATTCAATTTATTGAAAGCAAAGGAAAATATAAGACGGAGAGAAAAAGATTCACAAAGATAGGTAATGTCTTAAACGAAGCTTAAACAGTTCAATGCTGGAAGTCTCCACAACTGCAGCAGGTAAATTATTCCAAGCAGATATAACTCTATTAGAAAAGAAATGTTTCTTACAGGTCAGGTTACATAAAGGTGTTCTGAAATTATAAGCAGAGTAACAGACAGAGTAACGTTTTACTGCAAAAATCAGCAAAATTAGTGAAAAGGCATAAATCGAGTGAAAATTGTCGGGAAGCAAGCAAGTTTTTGAATGTTTGACCTGGAGGGGGAAGAAGATGTTTACGGGAAGTCTTTTCCTCCAGTAGAGTAAACCCGGCGTGAATAAAAATGCTGAACTTGTTGTCAAATTGTGATAACCTTGCCAGTTTTTTCTGCAACCCAACATATATAATATTTAAATTTTGATGTTGTTATTTTTAATAATAAATCGGTCTAATGTGCAAGCTCAGTTAAATGCCAAAGCGATTAAAGCTGCTTTTCTGTTCTAAGTTAGGCAGAAAGCAATCAGTACAAGACAAGTCAGCACGCGACGACTAAACCTTATGCTGTAGCGACAATTTTCTCAACTTTATTATTTTACAATTGGTTTAAATTTTTAGGGTTATTTGTGTTCAGTCTGTTTGTCTGTTCCTTCCTCCACACCAATCATGTCCTTGTTCGAGAGATTGGCAAAAAGGTATTCATTTGAGTGTTCAAAGATTAGGTTTACTTCGAGGATGGAGTCCAGTTATAGACGGAGGACAGGTATCCTTGAAAAGTTGCCGGATTTTGGGCCACGTTGGTTTTTTGAAACGTTTGGGTTTTACTAAGCTCAGCTACCAGTTCAGTTACGTTCAGTTACTAACTTCTCTACTTGTTAGGCTAACCTAAAAAATTTTGCTCCTTTGTGCCCAAAAAATTTAATTCTAATTTTCGGCACACATTCCACACCGTGTCCGCCTCCAACAAATATTTGTATATTTTCCTATCTTCTATGCGTATAGTATAGATTTCGTGTTGTTTTTAGAAACTTTACTTAAAAATTAGGTCCTGTAGTGGTGTGCTTTTTGATAGTTATATAAGTGATGAAATGGTGAAATGCCGGAAACTTCTATGAAATGTTTCCTTATCGTTCTGAAGATTTTTTATGTATTCAAATTGTTCTGGTTTCAGCACAGTCGAAGCGCCTTGGCTCTTGCTTATGTGGTACTGGCTTTATCCGTGGACATTGGAGCTGTTTTATCCCTCTTTCATAACGAAAAGTTACATAGGAGGTAAAGCTATGTGCTCTCTTTGTACGTAGATTGAAGGGCCTATTTTATAGGGGTTAACCCCGAGTTGCCCTAAAATACTTTCAAGAATGAAGGGGTTTTATTGCACTATATAGTTTTCTGAGGGTTTGTATGTACATCGAATTCAATATAGAGTTTACTAAATTATACTTTTAAAATTCTAATGCCGTCTGAATCTGCAGATTATTTTGAGGTTTTTCTTGTTTCAGTCTTATCTTTCTGGCACCTCCCTACCTATGGCATCATCATAATTGCTTTATGGCCTTGATATGGATTGTGACGATTTGTGATTTTATTGGGAAATTTATGGGTATGATCATCAAAGCTCTGATCGCTTTATCACCTCCCTGTGTTATTGCCTATAGTCGAAGGGTATGTTATCAAACATCTGGCTTTCTGTTGCAGGGGGCAGGGGTAGGGGTGACGTGTCCTCCAATATTCAGGCCTTGCCCCATAGCTGAGAAGGAAATAGTAAGTATAGAGTTCTGAGTGTAAATTATTTCCATAACTTTGTTTGCGTAGCCCGAATTTTAAGCAGTGTGACGACACCACTCTTTTTAAGCAACCATAGAACAAAAGTTTACCTTTTAAGCATTGACCTAGTGCCCTGGTTTTCCCCTCCAGAAATTTTGGCCTTGTAAAAAGACAGATACCATACTATATACACTGTCTTCCTGGCATTGATTAACCACAGCATTACTTGTAGAAATATAATATACGTGGTGGAAACAGGCTCCCTCCCCAAACTCTAAAGTGTGCTCCACAGGCAATGTGAGCCGGGCTGACCCGGTCAGCCCGGTCATTAAACACGGGCTAGGTAGTGGTCCGGATTTTCAACCAATTTTCTGCTAAACCGGGCCCAACGAAAAATTAGGAGCGGGTCCGGCCCTGGAAACAACCCTAGGTGTGCCTAACCCCTTCCCTTCCCTTCAGTAAAATAATCCAGTAGCTTTTTGCTGACAAGAGTAATGAAACAACGAACGAAACTTGATAGAGCGAAATCGGTAGAGCGTTGGCCTAGATCGCCAAAGGTTGTGAGGATCGAAACCCACAACCTTTGGCTATCTAGGCCAACGCTCTACCGATTGAGCCACCCAGGCACAATCGAACCAAGCTTAAGTTTGAATCCGTCCCCAGTTTTTGAGTTTACCAGGATTTCTCTTTTTTAGGGTCGTATGTATCGGTTTGTGGAGGAGAGCGGGCAGCTGTATAGATTTTGTATGCCGGTGGTGCCCTGGACCTACTACTTGTTCATTACCAATACTGGGAGTAACATTGTTCGCGGTGTCTCCGTTACATTGATTCTTTGCTATGGTTATGCCAAAGTAAGCAGTATATATATATCAGGTTCCTGTGTGCGTATATATGTTGTTATTGGGCATGTTCTGCTGATGGGTTTCAGACCCTCTCGCCGATCAAGTGACTGAACAATGGCAGAATAATGGAATAGGTTTTGGTTTAGTTAGACGGTGTAAGGAACAGATTTTATTAGATATATGAATTTGTGTATTCGATATACCAACCTAACTATCAGCAGATGTCGGTCCAGTGATTTTAGTCTTAATCTTAATCAAGTGTCCATGTTGCATGAGTTGACTAGGTCGATCCCCCCGCGTAAATTGGCATTGCCGAATTCGTCCCTGGAAACTGATGCCCCGCCCCGCCCAATCGGGTGTGCGCTCGCTCAGACTGACTAATATTGAGCTTTTATACACAAGCGTAGCGGGCGAATTTGTTTGATTCACTGCCAGGGTCCAGTTTTCTAGGACGCCCGTTCATCGAGGGTCTGTTATAATAGCTATAGACTTGACATTTTATTTGCTTATCATCCAAAGTGAATATCGTTGTCTGGTTGTATTGCTTTACTGCGCCTTCTGTCTACTTTTCTAATTGGCTCGGTTTAGAGTTACCCTGTTTCCAGCTCTAGTCGTCGTAGACTATTAATTGAAAAAATTCAGTTGTCTGCCTTCCCCTTCCAGAATTCCTCCTTTTCTGTTTCAGTTGAAACTCCTTCTACCAAGACTGAAAGAGTGGGCTTTAGCCTTTCGATCCGCCCTGCGACCCACAAATTATGGTCGACGTCCAAAGACTACTGACCTGATGGCCGCCGGCGGGCACTGCTCCATTTGTTATGGCGAATTTACGGATCCGGTTCAACTTCCCTGCAAGGTGGTGTTGCGTTTGCGGCCTTTTTTGCTTCTTTTTCTGCAGTTTTTTCTGCAGTTATGGTTTTGGGAATTTTTGTTTGTGATGAAAAACTGATGATTTTGTGGCATTGTGATTATGCCAAACAGTGGCCCATGGGCGTTTTTTCGGAATCGGCAATTTCGGCTTTGATTTTTGTAATCCAAAAAAGCGCCCACCCCCCGAAAAAACGCCCATGGGCTATATTTTGGAAACCTCCTTATAATTACAGCTTTGCCAATTTTCGAGAAATTTCTACGGACAAGCTGCTCGGCACGTGTCAGTTGCTCATAATATGTATATCCAAAGAACCGAAGATTGATTATAAGCCTTACAATAGCTTAAACAGTAACAACTTTATTCACAGTTTTAGTTTTCTAAGTCATGAAAGTGAGCATTGAGAAATCCGAAAAAGCGCCCACCCCCCGAAAAAACGCCCATGGGCGTTTTATTGGGTGGGCCACTGTTTGGCATAATACGGTAGTAGTATTATGGATGGTTGCTTCCAATGCTATTGGTGAACTTATTTTTTCTTTGGGGGGGGGATCCCGAGCAAATGACATGGGGATTAGTAACTTTAGTTTAATACAGCACGTGATCTGCCCCGTGGCTGCCCAGTCCATTATGCCGCGTCCACGTACAACAGTGTACTGCATCTACCATGACAGTGCGTATGCCTGCAAGCGGCAAGGTCACGGCAGGGTTAGTAGTCAATAAATACCAGTAGTCAATAAATACCAGACCTTATGAACTGCAATAATCTGACAGCGGCAGTTGAAACGGATTGCAACGTTTTACCGTCGAAATAAATCTCTTGTTTTTTGTGGCTATTAGGTTGTATTTTTGTATTTGCTTTTTACTGTGTCAGATTCAAGAATTCTCCTACCCTCCTTATTCCGCTTTCGTATTTTCTCGTCATGTTAATTATCTATTCTTTATAATCTGGTGGCATAACAACGCATTCTGTTGTTTTGTGTTTTAGCACATCTTCTGTGAGGAGTGCGTGGGCACCTGGTTTGACCGAGAGCGCACCTGTCCGATGTGCCGAGCCCAGGTGGTCCGAGAGCCCACGGCCTGGCGGGATGGATCCACAACCTTCTGTCCTCAACTTTTTTAGAAGACCTCCCATTTCTTTTACCCATCTTTCTTTGGGAGCTTTTATGAACAATTTGTTGTGACAGACACTAGAATAGATGGATGATATTATTTATATACTGATCATAACCGCTGATGCACTGATCTGTGATTTTGTTTGCTCGATTTACTATTGCAACCAATTTGTTGTTAAATCTAAACTTTCAATGGGGTATTTGTCAACAGTTTGCTAGTCAAAAGCCAATACATGGTTATGTTGTATATATTATGTATCGTTAAGACTGAAGAGCAGACGTGTGCAGAAGGGGGAATTTTAGGGGAGGGGGTGAACTGGCTCCCATAAACCGCCGGAAACCGGGTTTTGCGGTTTTAGCTGAAATATCTCCTTACACACATAAATTTGACTAATGTAGACGACGATTGGCCAGACTCGTTTTAGTTGAAATGCCTAAAATCACATGGTTAACAGTGTTAACCGTAACCCCCTTCTCAGATATTTCTGTCCTGAAGGACACGCTGTCGTACACTACACTACCGACCATTCTTGATTTTATTTATGCAGGAATAGTGGATTCTGCTGTACATTCAAATAACTGTTTGCTGTTGTATTATGATAATTTTCCATTTGTGCCCCTTTTTTATGTCGCTCAGTTTGCCATAGTGGTTGTTGCTTTTAATTTGAGCCGAGCTGATTTATATTCATTGGACTTCTTAACTGTAGTGGCTTGGTTTGGTTTAGTGTTGGATTGCAACTTACTTAATTTGCTCTGTATTGCATTGCACTTCTTTATATTATTTCTTTGACGTCACTGGTGTACTGTACATATATTTTATAAAGCTGGTTTAATTTGGTGATGTAAAAGGCTTCAGCAGTAAAGAATGGTTGCTCTATATTTTTATATTTAGGCTGAATAGAGTGGTGGTTGAATGGGTACGATTACTAGTTTTAGTTATTTGCTATTACTTCAGGTTTTTAAATTTTAAGATTATGTTGGGCAAGAATACAGTATAAGAGTGTGACAGCAAGCAAACTCTCTGTTATCAGCGCTCGATACACGCCCACAAATGTGGGTGCTCACTTCGTCTACTTTCATCAGTCAGAATCGTATTAGT
Source organism: Trissonchulus latispiculum (assembly GCA_030248195.1). NCBI lineage: Eukaryota > Metazoa > Nematoda > Enoplea > Enoplida > Ironidae > Trissonchulus > Trissonchulus latispiculum. The sequence goes on from JASAND010017749.1 coordinate 40,921, forward strand.
CAGAATTTCGTTAGTTAGAATTTCATTACTACTTAAATTTTGAAATAATATAAACCAATATAAGTTGAACTTTCATTTGTCAGAATTTCATAAGTCAGAATTTTATTTTCCGAGTTTCATTAAAATTTTGCACGTTGCTGCACAATCTTAGGGCCTTTATCTTTACATAGGGTAGAGTAGAGAAGAGCAGAGCTAAAATTATTTCTTGTAGCTCTTAACTCTCTCCAAAAAAACCCTTGATGATTTGCGTCATATCAAGAGTACATAATCCAATAATCCAACTGAGTAGTTGTGTTTTCGAGCTTCAATACGTAAAGAAGCGTGCAAATTTCTTTTAATTGAACACACATTTGTGGGAGGGGGGTCAGCCGTTAGTCAACAGAGCATGTACTTAGAGCGGATAACAAAGAGCTTGCCTGCTGTCACGCTCCTATATAGTATGTACTGGCCTGTAATTATGTTGCACCTACTTGTTTTTTGTCGGGATTTCGGATGATATTTTTCGAAATAGTCCACGTTTAAATTTTGGAAACTACAGTCGTATAGGCTGAGAGTTGATACCTAATGGGGGTCTTTAGGCAAAAAGTGGGGTATGGTCGAGCTGGAGATGATGACCAAAAGTGGGAGGAATAAAATGGACTAAAAATAGTAAAAATATATACAGTAAAATTAGCCTGTTTTCTACATATGTATACTCATACTGCTATAGCTAAGCTAAAAAGTGCTCAAAAGTAAAGTTTTAGTACCAAAATAGGCGACTTTAGACCTATAAATTCGGGTGAGGCCGTAAAATATTTGAGATTTTTGCCCGAAGTTTCTAAAAATTTCGCCCTAAGGTGGGTGGGAGGAAGGGGTCGAATGGGAGGGGTGTCCCAAAATGTTGGGGGCATGACCACCCCAGTAACGACCCCAGAGACCTCGCCGGTCCGGAGAATCCAGACGAAAATTTTCAGCAAAAACATTTGCGTGTAGCCAGCCAGTCAAAATAAGAAAGGTGGCAACGGTCAATTAAAATCCAAAAAGTATATAATATTTTTTGCGTTTCTGAACCGACAAAGAAAATACTGAAAATGCCAATATGTCTGTATGTTTCGATACTTTTAGTGGTTTTCTATTTTCAGATTTATCTATGGAGCTGCTAGAGCTTCCAACGGAAATTATTGCCAAAATCTTTTCCTACATTCCCTGGCGAGATCGAGTTCCCCTGGAAGGCTCGCTTTGTAGAGACTTGAATAAAGTGATCCTTCAGTCCTATGCTGAGGTTGATGAATTAATGATCGGATTGGAAGAGACCTATTCTGGTTCTGTCACAATCACACAACTCATCAGATGGGCTCAGAAGAGATTTCCGAATATATCAAAACTTTATCTGGCGTCACCTGTCAGTTCAGTTGCTATGGATCGGATCAGCCAATGGCTGCCTAATTTGCATACTCTCACGCTGACCCTCCCGTCTGGTTTGGGCTTCAGTCGGAACCCAAGCGTTGACCGGCTGAAACATTTTCTTTCCGTTTATCCTCGCGGTCTCAGCCACCTCTATCTCACCACAGCCTTCTGTATTCACAGGTTGGATCCATTTTTAATACACGTTTCAGGTTTCGGTTGGAGTATTTCCGTTCCAAGAAACTTTCTACCAAATTTGTTGTCCACATTGAGGCGTTGTTGTCCTGGTTTGAAATCCCTGATTTGTTCTCGTGATAGCGGGATCTCGTGCAGTCTCAAGGAACGAGAAGTTTGGGATTTGGTGACATCGTCGAATTTGGAGCGATTTCTGTGGCCTGGTAATGATAGGTGGTACGCTCTTGCTGAACTGTCCGAAACTTTGCCTCGCTATTTTAGCTCCATTATTCGCATAGTCGATTGCAATGATATCTGGCAAGTTCTACAGCGAATATCCAACCGAAATATCGATGAATTGATTACTGATGAGAGCGTTGATCCGGTTTGTTTCGATATTCCGGATGGATTTAGTGATTTCCCACGTATAAAGAGTTTCAACATTTGCTGTGTTGTTGGTGACGAGTCAGCCTTCATCCCTTTAACCTATGGTGGCGTCGTGGAATCTCTTCATTTTCAAGTTAACTCTCCCGTCAAGTTTTCAACCGTTCAGAACATTTCGATGCGAAATCCTGGTCTTACGGAGCTTCATCTGTCGGCTTGCAGTGTGAAGACGCTCTTTCAGTTAGCGAATGTGGCTTCTCTACGGAAGTTAACCGTGGAAGATTTACGATGGAAGGGATTTTCCTCTAATTTAGTTTCGGCTGATCTTTGTCCAACGGCGTCACCCGTTCGGTATCTGAAACTGGAAGTAGATTTTGAACGGAATGCTGACCTGTTTTTCTCAATTTTGTGCCAACTTTATTCAAAATTGACTGACTTTGAATTGGAAATTAGCTATAAAAGTCCTGAAATTTTGGTTCCATTCGAGCTAAAACTTCCTCTACTGGAGTGCTTTAAGTATAACTTTTATTCTTACAAAGTGGAAGGACCGCTTGATTTTATTTTGTCCACTGGAAAATCTCTTCAAAAGATTATCACTAAAGATCGTTTCAGTCGGAGCTCTAGCTCCTTTGCCTCCTACTATCCCTGGTTGCTCCTTAAAAATCTGGTCATGGAAAGTCCAAGCTTGCGTTATCTGGAAATAAGTTATCCAAAGGACAACCACAACATGGTCGCTTTTCTACCGCAGTTTGTGGAACGATATGGCGACTGTTTGACCTCTCTTTCGCTGAACATTTTGCACAACCTTTCTGATGAAGAAAAGAAAGTTGGAGCAAAGCTGTTGAACGATTGTCTACCCTGTCTCCAAAGTCTTGAAATCATGGAAATTTCATCACCTAACCAGCCATTTTTTGCCGTCTATTTTGTCGGTTATCGACTTGGCCGACTTCAGACTCGTGGATCCGGTGAATTTCCATCTAGTCTTCTGTCTCTTGCCTATCTATTCCACTGTGAGAAGGAGGAGCATTTACTTCTACGTTTGACTTCTCCTTTGGCGAAACAAGCGGAGATGTATTTTTCTGAAAGCGTGCACTTCGCTCAGCGAGAGCCAAAACGCTTTCGTCAGGAATCCGATTCGTCGATGGACAATGCGAAGGCTATTTTGGTAAATCGCCAACTGATTTTGCGTGAATGGAATACCCAATACGTTGATTTTGATGATATTGAACGTCTTAATTTGAGTCAGTAGTGGGCAATTGGTAACTGTTATATTCTTTGCTTATAGTTATATACCATGTGTACTTTCATGTTGTATAGATGATAATTTGAAGGATTTATCTGATGTCCTTGTTTTGTTGGTTAATGAATTTTTATCATTTAAAGTTCGAAAATGTTTAGTCAGGACATTTCTTAGATAGTGGTGTTTGTACAGGGGTACCGCGGTACCTCCGAAATCGACCTTCGAATCGAAACCGACTTCACTCTCCCAAGAAGTCTCCCCTTCCGAGATTTTGGGCTTCGTCGCCCCGGAACCCGCGTCCGTGTTTTCATGAGGAGGGGTACGCGGCACTCCAGGCTGCAACTTCTCTCTTTCTGGATCCGTCCCTTCATCCGGGGTGCCTACATTTTTGACAAAAGGGCTGAACTTTGGAGACTGCCGTAGAACTTTTTATCTTAGAATGGCTACTTGTCCCCAAGATCCGGCGAGACTTTTCAAATGTTGAAGATTTTGACTAAAAATCTATTATCTTTTTATCTGGCATTGGCACGCTCTGTGCATCACAAGATGAGTGAGGAGAAGTCCAAGGGTTGGAGCTGAATGGCTTTGCTGTAATATTTTATGTACAGATGAAGTTCGTATTTTTGCGACATGCGAGATTAGCTGTACTTGCGAATTATCATAAGTATATAATTGCTAATTAATGACTACGTTTATACAGTTATGATGGTTTGTGATGATTTGCTTTATTATGTTACGGCCGTGTTACTGTGGAAGTTATGTTGCTGTGAATAATATTTGCTACTGAAAGATTTGTTTGTGCACTGATGTTTACATGTGTAAGTGTAATGTAGTATATATTCCTTTTACAATCTTTCTGTTCACGCTTCTTGACCATTATTATGTTTGCTCCAGAGCTAGAAATATGTTATAATTTTATTTTTGCTGTTTTACGTTTTAGTTTTACAGTTACATACATGAGAGCTGAAATGTTGAAAGTCTTCTTATGAAATAGATTCCTACGATTTCTTACCTATGCAGAAATGGATCGTATCGTTTGTATTTTTACAACCATTATTCCTGTGGATAATTTTTGACAAGTGGCAAACTAGCATACCTGCAGTTGCACAATTAATATCAATATTATTAATATTTAATCACTAGGATAATTAGTTAAGCAAGTTGCAGTGCCTTCGTAGCTACTAGACTGTGCCTCCGTAGCTCAGTCGGCAGAGCGTTTGCCCAGTGCGCAAAAAGTCGCAAAAAGAATTCTTCGGACCTTTGGTGGAGCATGACCTTCTTTTTTCTCATTCATACATACTGAAATATGTGTAGTTCTCACGTTAAGAAATACTGCTCTAAGACGAAATCTTGCCCATTTTAGGGGTTACTTGTTTCTTTTTGTATTCAATTAAAGCACGTGGTGTTGTGATGAATTAGGGTACTTTCAGTTGTATTAGGTACTAAACTTTCATGACCGAAGTGTGAATAAACGCACTCATGCTGAATATCGAGGCAACGTTGAGGCTGATTTGGCTGCAGCTGAAGATTTTGATCCGTTTCAACAAAAACTGTCGGAGTTGGAAAAATGTATTGCACACCAAGAATGGGTTCGCGATAGTTGCGAAGGCCATGGTGATCTGAGGTGATCATCGCTAAATGGATTAACATGCTCAACAGATTCACTGCTCCTAATCGGACTAAGTCTGGGGTGAGGCGTACCAGGAAAAAGCTAGAATTTGGTGACTAGCGTTTTCAGGAAAATGTAACGGCAGCTAATCGTGTTTTCTCTGTTATATATACTTAAATCTAACTACATAGAATCAAGAGTACATAATGATAAAGGTGCATTCATAGTCGCGAACGCAGAGAGTCGACGCCTCTGTAACATGCCGTTTTAACCTTTTAAAAATAATTGCAGCGTATTCATACTCACGAACGCATGCAGACGCTTACGGAACTATGAATGCATCTTCGTGACAGCAAGCAGGCTCTCTGTTATCAGAGCAAAAACTATGCTACGCGCGCTATCGGCTTACTCCACACTAATTGACCGCCTCTTATGGGTACGGCGGTACGAAGTCCAAACGGTGGTCGCTCACTGCTTTACATGACACGTTGAAATTAACAGGGGCCCAATTTGAGGAGGGGGTGTAAGCGTGTATATGTTTAACACATAGGCATAGCATAGTTTTTGCTCTGATAACAGAGAGCCTGCTTGCTGTCACACTCTTATCATTATGTACTCTTTACTTGATAGAATTTGTTATCGATGAAAACTAAAATCTACTCTCATTTGATCAAACTCATCTAGTTTCTTCAAATTTTAGGGTTGTTAATTTACATGTAAAAAAGTAATTAATTTTTTACACCTGTTTTTTAACAGTGTAAAAAAGTGTTAAAAAGTGTAAAAAAGTGTTAAAAAGTGTAAAAAATGTGTAAAAAAAGTAACGATGCCAAATTCATTTTCTATGCACCACAGTAATGATTGGCGCGTTGGCGTTGTTCAACTGTCAGAAAGGATTAGTTTAAGCACTTATTGCATGCCAAAGCCACTAAGGATTTTATTTATTTTGATGATCGACCAAGAATTTTGTTAATTGCTCAATGCTCACAATTATTCAGAAAGTATTCATGTTTTCTTTTTGCATTTATAAAGTGATGACAGATTTTAAGCAAAAGCAAAATATAGAGAGTGCCATTTAGATTATTTGCATTAGTATTACCATTACAATTTCCAAATACTTTTTCTTATTAGTGATATCGGAAAATCAAGAGCAGTTTCAAATTATTTAATGTCAGAATTTTCAAAAATTCCTATTTCAACTTTCAAAATTTTCAAATAACGAGAATGTTCGGTTCATAAAAATCAATCAGAGCAGTCAGATTTCAGAAATTATTTTAGCTGTGAAATTTTTGATTCTGAAATACTGTTCCATTATGGCTTAGGATTAATTGGACATTTGTTAAATTTTATTGACTGAGATGTTCACTTATTTAAAGAACCCATCTTGCAGGATTTCTAAATTTTCAATGAAAGGAAACAATCCTCTCAGTAGGTTATACATCTGGCACGAGATTCAATTGCAACTGACTTACAGTCGAGAACTTATTAATCATAAACGAATTCACAAAAAATCCTCAACATTGTCCAACCGCCGTCTTTAATTTTAATGTAATTTTTTACTTGCTGAAATAAAATACATTTAAGGTGATTTTCGTGTACTGAAACAAAATCTGCCTGCAATGTAGACTATATATACTTGAAATGAAACACTATTTTTCACAATCAACGGTCTGTGAAAAAGTGTAAAAAATTTGTAAAAAAGTGTAAAAAATTCCGAAAAGTAGTGTTAAAAAATGTTTAAAATATGTAAAAATATCTAGTGTTAAAAAGTGTAAAAAAACTGGTGTTAAAAAGTGTAAAAAAAACCTGTTAAAAAGTCCGAAATTTTGCCTGTTAAAAAGTCCGAAATTTTGCAACTGTTAATAACTGTAAAAATGAAAAGCACTTTTGGAATCCCGATTCAGGGATTGCATCCAAGACTAGCGAGAAGATGGCAGCCATTAAAAGATAAGTTTAGAACGTATTGCAGTTTATGTGAAATGAAGATTTTAAAACTTAACCGTAGAATTAAATTAAGTTTACTGCACATTAATAATTCATGCTCTAAATTTCTGAGTTTCAATCTACTCTTCGGAGCTTTTAAGAATTATCTGTAAAGGAGCTTTTCCGGTTTTTACACTAGGAAATCGCAAAGGAAGTTAAGTTGCAAGTTAAATTTAGAAATGTAGTAGACAAATTTACTAATAACTTTTTTGCTACAGTTTGCAATGATTGCCCAACATTAAATTTATAAAACTTGTGTCTTCTATTTCGTGAAGCTGCTTCTTCTGCTTTCGGTGTCATTTATTTTTCTAGATACTAGTTTACTCCGATTTCCAATCGCACAATGGGGAGAATGTAAGCTACATTCTCCTGTGCTTTTTACTCATTCCTAACAATTTCAGGAAAAGGAAGGATCTGGAATCTACACCATAGCTAAGTTGATGAGTATATACAGTTTTATAACTTAAAAATTGTTAACTACATGTCAGTCCTATTCACTGGGGTCAGTGATAGAAATGGGGTGGAAAATGTCCCAGCATGTTTATCGCCGCCTCAACCAAATTATTTATTAACCGAATGTGACCAAGACCACCAACGTGTCTGGCTCAGTAAACGCTTTACTAATTACGAAGTTTATACTGCAATCACAGCCAACACTTTGTACAGATAATGTCAATAGCTGATTAAAATTTAGTTTAGCAGTTAAAATTGTGATGGGCATGGGGGGGGTGAAAAAGGTCCCCCTGTGACTCCATTACAACTTGACCTAAAGAATCGTTCTTTGCCAAAGTGAAGGTGTTCGATAGGAACTTTAAGGAGGTGCGTGTAACCTAACATTTTTATTTTTATTTTAAACCATTATTTCAGAACTTCTCAGACCGCATTTTTCAATCTTTCCTATCTTAGAGCTCGGCCTCCCTTAACGACTCCGCTTCTGCAGCCTATTTTTAATCCCTTTTGCCTTCCGAGCAGGCTATTAGCTTTCCGCCATCATAGTTGCTATTACCAAGCGGGGGGCAACAGCAGTCGGATTCACGACTGCTGCTGCCTTGGGCGTGACTGCGGTGCTTCGGTGCCAATAACCGTATGGTAGTTCTGCTTGGGGATCATGTTTCTATCCATGATCTTCGTCTCTCCGCCTCTTGACTGCGGTCTGCGGAGAGCACCACTTACGGGCCACGCCGTGTGCCTAAGTAGTGGGTGAGCCCTGACCAAAAAAAAAAAAAAAAAAAATAACTGTAAAAATGTTTTTTAACATTTTTACTTTTTTACAATTTACAACCCTATCTAATTTAATTTACGGTGGAAAAAATATTTGCTTCCTTTATTCAGAATATTGACAAGCAGAAATTTGAATTATACTAATGCAGTAGTGATGTGGATCGGATCGGCAAAATCGATCCGATCCGCGATCCGGAGGCCGGATCGGATCGGTAGACCTGCTGGATCGGATCGCTTGAGTCAGCCGGATCGGCGATCCGACTTGATACCCAATATCACACAAAATTAAACCGTACCCGAGTCATATTTGTGACTGAACTTGACTTCTATCACTGCACCGCTTGGTTCGTATGTTGCTAGTACAATATTTTCCTTCTATAAACCAAACTTCATTTTGGTTTTGGGTCTCTCAAACTTAGCATTCAGTATGTAACAATTTATTACAGCAACTTAGCACTTTTACATACTATGTAATTTTATGCAATGCATCTGGCATCAAAGTGCAGAATAAAGACCCGCTGTTACTATGCTGCTAAGTAGTAATGAAAAACTAATTAATTAATGAATTAATGCATAACTCTCTGTGATTAATGTTGCTTACTGTTGTCAGAATTTTGGAGTGAAGTTTTATGGTTGATCTCTTTGTGGCTTTATTCCAAAACCCGAAGTCAAACTCTGTGATCATTCAAAATTTACTTTCCGCATCCGCAATGTTTTTAAAGTTTTTGGTCCGTTTTCCGGTACAGTCCAAGCTTCAGATTCAGTTTCCGAGAAAAAATGTCAGTTTGATCGACGATCCAAAAAATTACAACTTCAATTTCGGTGTCTGGTAAATCAAGTTAATAATTTTTTAATCCAAACTGAAATTAATTCTCAAAATTGTAGTTTTAACTGAGATGTTTAATTTGTATTATCTTAACTTGGTAATGATAAATTTGTATTTTGGTAGGCAGGCCGCGATCATCATCTGGCGCACTATTTTGAGTAATTTTACTTCATTTGCTTAATCTATATAATTTTGTAGAATTACGCTTTCGAATTGCGAATTTCGGAATGATAAAGAAATTTTAATGAAACTATAGTGTGTAAGGTGTGTTTTACACGGCAAAACCTACTTTAAATCTGGTTCCACTTAGCTTTTTGAAGAAATCATTTCGGATCGCCGGATCGGATCGGATCGACCGATCCAGGACCCGGATCGGATCGGATCGGATCGGATCGACAAATAATTTTGCTGGATCGGATCGGTTGAAATTTTAGCTGCCGATCCGATCCGATCCACATCACTTGCAGACGCATTTATTCTTACTGCAATATGTTTTTTGAGTGCATAAGCTTAAAACACGATTCAAACAGAGGTTGGCTTTTCCGGTCGGTCTGCGCACGAGACTGTCCGGCCGTTCTCAAACACTATCTGCAGCTATGAAATCCGTATTAATCTTCTAAAGTGTTCATCTATTCATCCGCCAAGGAACTTTCGGTTGGAATGTTCAGGTCGGCAAAAGAAGCAACCAGAAAAGACAGCTGATCTTATGCGTTACTGCGAGTTTTCGAAGAAACTTACTACATAACATCATTTCACAGGCTCTTTTAATTTCAAATAACAATCATGTAAAAACAGACATTAACGATAGAAACGGTTGCAACCAGAAACTCGTGAACAAAAAACCGACCAGAAACTGAAGCAACCTAAAAACCGTTCAACTAGAAACGAAACAAAAACTGTACTTGTAACAAGTGCAACAACAAACAGCACGTTAATACAAGAACTGTAAGTAAGCCCGAAGCCCGAGCCCGAACCAAGCCTGAGGCTCGATTCACGGCCCGAGCACAACCCTATCTGTACATATATAAAAGAAAGGGTATAGTATTCTACAGAGATGAAACCGGTTCACTGTTTGCTGACCCAGTGACCCGGTTGACCCCTGACCCAGTATTTTTGAAATTTAAAGTTTAAGGTTGAAAAAACTAAAAACGTATATCTGGGGTGCGGTGAGTGTTCTATGATAAAATATGAAGTCGAGAAAATTTTGCTTTTCTTAAAGTAATTTTAGAGAATAATTATTGTAACTAGTGTTGGGATTGGCCGAAAATTTCCATGGTTGGCTTGGCTTGGCTTGGCCGGAGTTTGAAGTTGGCCGGCCAATTGGCCGTTGGCCGTTGGCCGGCCATTGGCCGTTGGCCGGCCAACGGCCAATGGCCAACGGCCAATGGGCTGGCCGTTGGCCGTTGGCCGATGGCCGGCCAATGGCCGTTGGCCGGCCAACGGCCAATGGCCAACGGGCAACTGGTTGGCCGCTCGTTGGCCGTTGGCTGTTTCTTGGCCGTAAGCTATTGGCCGTTCTTTAGATATTTGTCAACGTTGGCGAGCTGAAATTCACTATTTTTATTCGTCTACCATGCTTAAGTAGGCGTCAACTTAATTAAACTTTATTTCAATAGTACAATTTACAATTCACAATATTTGTAAAATAGTTTTTTCAAACATTTAGCTCCAACCCGCGATAACTCTGTTTCAATTTTGCTGGAGGACCACAATAAAGTGATGAGACGTTCACCGCCAGACAAATTTAAAAACTACGTTGTTAGCACACTTTAAATTTGCATGCAATTAGCAAATTTAATTGTAAAATAACGCTAATAACGATAAAAACTGTCAACATCTAAGTGAAAATCTGTAGTACTGTATCTAATGTAACGTTTATACAGCAACATGTTTACGATATTATGCAGCAAAATTAAATTTTTCAACTCAGTTAAGGCACAAAATCAGTAAATTTGAGCTTGGCCAGCACTCGGCCATAGGCCAGCCAACGGCCAACGGCCAGCCAGTTGGTCGTTGGCCGTTGGCCGGCCAACGGCCATTGGCCGGCCATCGGCCAACGGCCAACGGCCAGCCAATTGGCCTTTGGCCATTGGCCGTTGGCCGGCCAACGGCCAATGGCCGGCCAAGCCAACTGGCCGAGATTTTCTCGGCCAACGGCCAATGGCTTGGCCGGCCAATGGCCGGCCATCGGCCAGCCATTGGCCGCACCGGCCAATGCACAACACTAATTGTAACCCGGAAAAAATCAGGCCTGATTTGAACGACTTCAGACTCGAACTGAAATAAACTAAATTACAATTTGTTGAAACTGTTTGTAAAAAACAATTTGCCAAAAATCAGCACATCATCTGAGTCTGATTATAACGGTTAACACCTTCATTTTCAGAATGCGAAAAAATTTTATGTATTAATGGCTGAGGGCTTCATTCAGCTCAGATTTTTTAGAATTGTTCTTTCCTGGTTATGACTGGAACTCAGACAACAGGACAAACGTTTAGAGTAATTATGCAGATATTATAAAAAGTATATATGCTTCAAGAACAAAACATTCGCACAACCAAAGGTCTAGACCGGGTCACAGCAGCTGATCCAGTGACCCGGTCTATATAGTGACCCGAACTGACCCGGTGATCCGGTTTTATCACAGGTGCTCTGGTGGTTGTCCCCCATAAACACCATGATCCCGAAACAAGTGGGCACCTCATCCACTATATATACATATCAAATCTTGTCTTGAAAACATTTTCAGAAGGCCAGATTTTCAAAAGATTTCATGTTTTGACAACCCTGTTACGCAAATAAAATGCAAATTCTTACAGACATGTAAACGGCGCAATTATTAAATTCAATGCTTTACCAAATATTTTCGTAACGTGCCTTCAATTTATTGCCACTGGCAATTTTCGGGGCCCCTTGCAAGAAGGAAGAAGCCCCCATATGGAAAAGTCTCCTAAAATAAACAAAGTCTCCACACACTGGTTTCAAGTATATAGCTGTTTCATTAATGCACAAAATTCAGGTTAGAACAGTCACGAAATTAATGCAAAACAAAAAATTATCAAATTAACTCAAGACAACAAAATTACCAACAAAATGCAATCAGACCAGTTATCAGAAATAGAATCAGGCTCGTAGCAGTCAAATTCAACCAGTTTAAAGTTTACAGATCCAGTAGTTCTATTGCAGCAAAATCAACAAATTCAGTTTTGGTTCCATCCAAAACCAAATGAAGATTCGCATTGTCAGAGGTCAAGCGGGTTGATGCAGAATTAGATGGCCTAAGGAGATGAGAATGCTTTGAAGATAATGGCCGATCTCCAGAAAACTGCATCCTCACTTGATCCGCCAATGGTGAGGACAAACGCAAAACAATACCTTTCTCATTAGAAAAAAACAGGTATCCCAGAGATGGGACATTTTTCTGTGGTGATTTCAATACGCTCTGAAGTCGAAATCCAACAAAATAGACAGCGAAAAATGGCCGATTTGAAGAGGAATTTTCAATCACTTCAAGACGTTTCAAAGCTGGGAGATGGTCGGTCAGAACTTTGGCACCAACTCTTTTCTCATTATCAGGAAGACTGTACATGATGTCCAGAGAAAGATTGGTTAAACAGTCGCCATATCGCTCCACAAACTGAGGCAAACAGGCGGCCATGCTGAGAGTAGAGCCCGACGGATATGACGTTTCAAGACATCGCAAGCTGGGACTATCCATGGTAACATTCTGAATCAGACCCCATGGATTGTTGCAGTCATATAGGATTTCAACCCAGCTACGATCAGCAAGGCCGGTATGATCATACTTGCCAACACGTCGAGAAACAACAATTTTGTTGAGACGGTCACCAGTAAACAGATTTAAATTAAGCTTTTCAAAATTTTCGAAATGAAAGCTGGTGATTTCCAATCTTTCCAGATAAGGTAATCTCAGAATGCAGGATTCTTGTTCCAAGTTTTCCATCTTCAAACCATCCAGGCTCAGCTCCAATTCCAACTCCTTCAAGTTCGAATAGATGTTGGAAAGAGCGGAGAAAAAGGTTGCTGGATTCTTTCTAAGATTTACCGACAATTGCATAGTTTCAATTCCCGAAACAGGTTGAGGTCTGCGTTTCGACGTTCCCAGCTTACCCATATCTACAGTCCAATTTACCGGTTTCAGCTTCACCTTTCGAAGAGTGGGAATCGAAGCCAAACCGAAAAACAGTGCTGGGAGATCTGACCAGCGGCTGGTATTGTCCAAGCATACCTCGGTAAGATGTGGATTTTTGGCGGCAACATCCCGAATACTGTCAAAAATTGAACAAGGCGACATGGGGAACAGAAGGAGGGATCTCAGCTCACCACCAAAGGCAAAGTACTCCCAATGAGACAGTTCGTGAAAGATACGAACTCGAAGAGATTTGAGATTTGAAAACGGCAGAAAATTCCTTGGCGAGGCTGAAACAGAATCTACAGTGACATCGCAAAGCGACAGATCTTCCAGGTGGGATTCAAAGTGAGCCGGTGCTGACTCCAAGCCGTCGAAGCGGAGACGATAATCCGAGAGAGTCAGTGATCGAACACAATCGGGCAAGTCTTTGCAGATGGACACAACGTCCACGGACGATTGACCAACGCCAGTAAAGCGACAACCACTGACCCGATCCAGACCAGAGGACCCCAGAGTGTACCACAGCTTTGGAAAGTTCCTCTCAGAGAAACTCGGCAAGACAGACAGAGAAAAGGATTTTAGACAGGGACAGCACCCGGTCAGAGAAAGACACAAATTGGACAGAAAGAAACCGCGAAAGTCTGGAATCGCTAAACGATTTCCAATCAACTGAAGTTCCACCAGACCTTTAGGATAGGATAAACGGTGGATTTCGGTGAGCTGACTCTTCAAGGTTTCACCGAATAGCTCCCGCGATATAGGTGGCAGGGTCAGGGTGAGTGTATGCAAATTAGGCAACCATTGGCTGATCAATTCCATCAAGTCAGGATTGACAGGCGACGTCAGATGAAGTTTTGACAGATTTAAAAATCTCGGCTCAGCCCACTGAACAAGTTGGTCCATTGTGATAGAGCCAGAGTAAGACGCTTCCAATCCAATCGCCAGTTCATCAATTTCAGCATAGGATTTGAGGATCACCGCCTTCAAATATCTACAAAGCGATCCTTCAAGGGGGACGCGATCTCGCCAAGGAATGTAGGACAAAATCTTTCGAAGCATTTCTTTTGGAAGCTGTAACAGTTCCATAACAGGAGGTTAAATCTAAATAGAAGAAAGAAACATGTAGAACAATAACTGGCAAGAGTGGTCCAATTAAAGTGAACACTAAACAGTAATCTGGGACCTGAGTCTGGAAGGGTGTCAGACTACCCGGAAAAATTAAGAAATGCTTGTTTATATATACTCAGAGTTATATATATTCAGAGTTTAAAAAAGTTGAGAAACTGTAAGGTTCTACATCACGCAAAAAGAGGAACAGATTGACATTGTTCACGTTTTAGTTTAATAACAATTCTTAAAAATCCGTCTACTGCCTTAAAACCATTTCCCAGAGGAATAAATCGCCAAAAATTACTTATGACAATTGCATATAATGCAAGCTTGGCCACAGCGGCTTCAGATAGTGGTGCTTACCTATTTTTAACGGTCTCACAGAGGGGTTAGAGTTTACCCATTGTTGAAATCACTAGTGTATTAAAACAGAAAAAAATCGAAATTTGTCGGGTGGTCTGG